>JBBPRP010000748.1:0-10908 GCA_038093135.1 Leccinum longicurvipes
CCCCCTCATGACGCTGCGGTTTAGCATGTCGGCCCGAAATACTACCACAAGTACTTCCAGCTCGTGGACTTTGCCTTGAAGTCGCGAAATGCTACTGCGATCGTCAGCGCTTCGACGTTCCCAGAATCAAGATACTCGGCTTATCAGTGAGTGTCCCATCTCGGGAAACCGTTTGAGGTGATGACGCATTTCCTCAGACCTGAGGACTTTATGCGCCGTTACATGTGGCCCAATTCATGCTTGCCCAGCGCGACTGCTTTGATTGAAGCCGCAAACACCGGGTCACAAGGCAGGTTCACCGTCGAGAGCGTTGAGAACCATGCTGCATGTGAGCATCATCTCGTCGAGTACCATGGATCCAGCTGAACCTTGTTTCGTGCATAGACTACCCTCGGACGTTACGCGAATGGGGCCGTCGCCTGGAAGCGAACGTTCGGCAAGACATGCTCGTCAAAGACTATCCAGCACTGAAAGACGTTCACGAGTACGAAGCATTCAAGCGCAAATGGCAGTACCTCTTCGCGTACGCGGGTGCTGGGTTCGCCAAGGGGTACATTACCTGCCATATGCTCACGTTCACGCGAGCGGTAAGTGCTTGGTGACTCGTGCTCTGCTCGATGCTGATCGTAGTCGTGAGTTAGAGCGACTGCCCGATTGCTTGTGATTAGAAACACGGACTGCACTGCTTGTCACATTTCTTCGCACTGTATCCATACTCCTATCTATGAGGGACGCCAAAACGCTAGGGTTCGTTTCTGTGGTTGTTCAGCATTCATACACGCGTTTGATCATACACACCCCTATCTTCTCGTTTGTCGTGTTTCCATATTATCTTTGCTGTACTATAGCGTGGAGCCCGTATAATCGACGTATCAGGTATTTTTACTCTCGAATGTTCTGATGACAATGGACAAAACGCATCATGGTCACCAATCGATGTCTCTATTTCTCTGATTCGATGGTCTCGGCTGATCAAGGCGGAACGGCAGATCATTCCGGGGTTCGAACGTTTGACCTTGAATTTACGTTCGCCGTTTCCGACTAGCAAGTAGCCTTCCCTTCGTAATCACCGTTCGTGCGCCTACGTTCCCTGTTCAAGTTGTTGGAATGCGTGCATCCGCGTTTGTGCAGACTTTCCCTCCTTCCTTCCTTCCGTCATTCGCGCTCACTGTGTCGTACGCTTTCACCGACTATTGTTCACCAAGCTAACCGATCTGCATCGCCGTTGCGGAAGGAGATAGTATGTCGCGTCGTCTCGATGTCGCGTCAGGAGCAGCGTTCGATTCGTTGGAAAAAACTTCCGATGTGCTACCTTTGCTTGCATGATGAAATAAGATGGAGACTTGGACATGGAGAAGTAGTGGATTGAAGATGGCGTTTACATAACTTCAACGTTGGTTGTTAATGTGACTTTTTCCACGGCTTCCTTAGCCACAATTGTCACTCAGACTATCCTCGTCTGTAAAAGCACGAACTGAGGAAGCTGAGGAGGCTGAGGCCCCAGTTTACCCAGTTTCGGTGCTAGCGTTAGCCTCTTTGGGGGGCACACAAAATATTCACTGGCACTCTTCATTTCCTCCCTTACCTCGTTCAAGTTCTTACCGCTAGTACTCGTGTGCACTTCTACACCTTGCTCGTAGTCTTACCGCCAGTCTAATAATCGCTTCGTAAGTCATCAAATTACACCTCACGATCCCCCATGCTTCGTCTGAGTCGCGGCAATCCATCGTACGCTTCAAATACCAGAGATCTCGGTGAATATCTTCTGCCATGCCTTCCGTCCACATTTATACTGTGGATCTGAGACTTGGACAATCTCCGAGCGTAATCCTGACATGGCGGTCTTAGCTAGGACGTGTCGTGCATTCAAAGAACCAGCGTTGGACCTCGGTCGGTGTTGAGAAACATGTCCCCCTTGGCACGGTGTCTTCCGGATTGGCATGCGGTTAAGCGTCACGCGTAAGTTGGTACCTTTCGTACATCATCTTAACGCAACGTTGGATGATGATCGCTCTTCCTTTTACCTTTCAAGAAACGTAAATTCTCCAGAGCGCTCAGTCGGGACGAGTTTGATATCCTCCGAAGTTATGGCATATGTCGCATCCGGGACATGATATGTGACTGGGATTCGACTGGGATTCTGTCCTTCCACGGAAGATATCATCCAGGACACACTCTTTCCCGATCTCCGATCTCCGCTTTCTGTCTTGTAGGTTGTCCAACGGTATGTTTCCCCCCCACACATCAATATGCTCCGACTCTCGCTTCCATCGCAATCGATGCAACGGGCGGACCGCGCTTGGTTCGGGACTGCCTCAAGCCATTTCGGAGCTGTATCTTGACATATGCCTACACATCGATTGTAGACACTCTGAGGACGGTCCGCTGGGCGTTTTTACGTGGCCATGAAAAGACCGTCAGACCTGAGCTGCCCCGAACGCGACTTGGATGCGGATGACCTCGGACAACTCTCCCGCTTCCCTGCGTTGACCTCGCTTGTCTACTCTCCGAGCGATACGTTGTTCATCCCGATTCTCAGTTCACCCCTTGTCTTTCCGAAATCGAAGTACTTGGGGCCGGTTGCCTACCACCAACTTCAGATCAAGCTTGCCAACGATATTTCGCATCGACGTCCTCGACCCCATCATCGAGAAAGAGTCTGTATCAGCCATGGTCAATTGACTTGCAAGCGTCGTGCGCCCATACCCCAGATTTAGTTTCCGTACATATCGGGTTTACAGCTACTTGTTATACTCACGCCCCCCCACGCTGCATACAGGGATCGCTGGGAAAAAGTACATTATACTACCGGCGCTATTCTGGGACGCCCCGAGGACGATGAAGATTCATTTTGGCGTGGCGCTTTGCCGAGAGGTCTCATGCGACGATAACCCGAGATGTTTCTTGCGATCTGAGGCTAAGGACAGAGTATGAAGATCGTGTAGGCCCTGGTGGTCGTGCAGGTTCTCAGTGGAAACGAAGTGACCATTGTCAGGCTCGTCAAGGGATATTTGAGGTGAATGTTTGGCTCAGAGTAAAAGGTGGTGAGAGCCACCCCGTTTGTTTTTCGGAGCACCAAAGGTCGCACGCTGGTATCGGCGCGATATAACGTCTCGGAATCAACGGCAATACTGCTATTCGTACTCGATCCCTCCCCATTTCTTTCACTTCGTTTCAGGCTGACATTCGCACGCACACTCTTTATTTTAGAGCGCCCACAACAGGGTGTTTGGCGTTTGCAACGTGTATGACCTGTCGCGCAACAGCCAAGTGGGTCAACCTTCCTTTTTTTTCACTGTCGGTTCAATTTCATGTTGGAAAACGCCGACCCGGACGATGTCGTCATCGCAACAGGCTGTGGACGGACAGCATACAGGGTGATTCAATCATCAACTGGGCCGATCGGAATATGCCTTTGACTGAGAGCAGTCTCCGTCCCCCTTGGTTATTTATTATTGATGACCGGGCTTTCTTCTCTCCTTCTCTCCTTCTCCTTTCTTTGTTGCCAATTAGGCGTTTTACAAGTTGTGCAAGGTTTCTGTTCGCAACCTCGCAAAGGTCCTCGCTACCGAATGGGCAGATATACACATTCGTATGGACACTGCCTAAGATCACTTGGCTACGGTACATTTCCCGTTCTCGTTTCTCCACATGAAACGTTTTCCGGTGGTGACGGAGAAACCAACATCGCAATTGCAGCGGAGACCGATCAGATATGGACAAGATCTTTCAGCACCGGCGGGGAACGTGCGGTGCTTTTCCTAAGTGGGCCTTCGTCTGGTCGTGGGGGAAATGAATTAATTTTTTTTTTTTTCCCCTTTAACAGCTCTGTGATATCGCTGGTCAGACGCTGACTCATCACTCGTCACGCCCGGTACCATTACCGGCGGCGACTACCCCTTACGCTTCAGTTCATCTGGCAATACCGTCCCAGTAGTTGTCGGACGAGGACAAAAAAGCAAAAAGTGGGATATCTTATTCAATATAATTTGATTATTCATGCATTACTAGATGTTGTATTTCGAGGTGATTAATCCGACCGTAAAAATAGAAAAACTCGTGAAATTGAGATTGTCTAGTGACTTCATGAAGACCTTCCAAGGCCAAGGTCTGGTGGCAAAATCACAGCGCGACGCTGTGGCATCTACCCCCTACTTCGGAGTACATTATCTGTAATTCGGAGTCGGTAAGTACAACTTTTCCAGTGCCAGAACGCCTACGGAAGTCCAGCGGAACGGAGGCATACAGCCGGACGTTTCCGTGAAACAGTTGTTCCTGATGCCCCCCTCTCCTGGGTTCTACCTTCTCGAGAACAAGTAAACTTGACTCAGGGTGTTTTTTTTTTCAGCCACAGCCTGAGGAGACCAGTGCTAAATCATACGATCATCACGCACGATCTTCGTATGTTTCATTTGCTTCAAGTTGCTTGTTGCGCACTGTGTGCAATGATGTTCTTGACGGAATTTGTGCATCTTTGCGTTGTATCGCAAGGATGAATCTGAATGATTGCATTCCTTACACCCGCTTTGACCGCGGTTGGGTGTTAATAAAAGGCGCACATCCTGCCATGTGATCTCATCCTTTCCCTCTCTTCTTTCCGAGTCACTATTAACCCAGATACTATCCATCTGTTTACTTTCAGGTCATGGAGTCGTCTGATTTGCAGTCGGCCATTCAACTACAGCTTCTGAACAATGATGTATCTGGTATAGCCTGAGACTCATCTGTGAACCACAATCACGTATACTAATCTAACCTGTTGACTTGCAGTCGCATCAATCACTGTTGTGATCTATGATTATAGTGAGCAACTGCACACTTTGAATGGCTGACACTAAAGGAGTTCATTTCATCCACAGTCCTTACGTTTCCCAGTGAGGTGCATGTACCCTTTCCCCAATATCATACCTTTGCTCAACATCATTACAGGTCAATTACATTTGGGTGAGCAAACGTGTTATAAAACAATGCACCTTGTCAAGTTTTTTATTGATTGTACTGCAGAGAAAGCGCTGGACATGGGTGTCCACATTATTTTTTATAGTCTGTATGAGTCACCGGGCATACTGCCTTATTGGCTCATGTGTAGTGCTCTGACAGGTCCGTTATATTGGTATCTTTAATGCTCTGTAAGTCAATCACTGCAGCAATGGATGTTCTACATCACGATTCACTTTGGATGTGTTTAAAGGAACAATGCATTCTGTACGTTGGACGTAGTTAGTCGAGGCTTGCTATGATGTGACTATATTCATTTCAAGTTGGCACCACGTTCGTGCCTGGACCTATCAAGGTTGGTTTTTAAATCCAAGAATTTTGTCTCAATTTCTAACGAGACTATTGTGGCAATAGACGTACGTGTGATCATTTCATTGATAATATCTTCTTCTTCACAATCAATTAGGTGTAAGCACTGTTTACCTACATCCTCGATGATTAGGTCTCATACATTTCAAAGGTGTTGGTCTTCTTTACTCGGGCGGTTGGGCATCCGCAGCATTCAGCTCTGCCTCAAAATGTGAGTTAAATGGTCTCAGTTATTCTGTCACTTCATTTATATATATTGGCTCTGGTCAGTGCTCTTGGTTCTGCGTGTTTATGCAATTTGGAACAGATCAAGAATAATCCTTAGCATCCTTCTGATTTGCTACATGGTTTATCTTGTTTTCCTGGTCGTTTTCACGGCCGTTTTTTTAAATCCAAGCACTGATGCCACCACAGGTATGACTCCATTCAGTTGGAAAAATGAGAACTGAAATCATAATTCTCCTATACTGCCTTTCTTTCAGTTGGAATCAGCCAAGTGCTCAATTACTCGGTCTGCACTCAAGTGCTTACTCTAATCGGACCTTACTACAAATATCTAATCATCTATCCAACACTCTTTGACTTGTTATTGTTGTTTCTAGCTCTCGTCCCAACTATGAAGGAATCAATTACAATGTACAAGCTGACAAAGAGGTGGGAGCCTAACCGGTATATGTCTTTGATCGTCAAGGACGGTGTCATCTATGTATTTTTGTATGTCGTTCATCATATGTTCGCTCTCATTATGCGGCCCGTTCGCGCTAACACAGACTAGCATGACAATACTGATATTATTCTCCGTGATACAGGAATTTGATCAACAATATCCCCACTGCGATAGCAACTACGGAAGGGAACGTATTAGACCCCGTCTGGGACCTCATCCTCGTTCTGTTTGCGACTATAACCACGTTCCCCGTCATGCCTCGATTCGTGCTGAGCATGATGGAATTGTTCGACAAAGACAGCCGAGGTCGCTTGGAAGGGGGCAATAGTGCGTTTGGAATATCTTCGCATGTTGCTGGAAGGGACATGTCTGTCTCTGTAATCGCGTTTGTGGACGTTGCAAGTCGTTCGAGAGAGAGAGAGGGTGACGAGGAAATCCAACTTGAGCCTGTCTGGGGAAATGATGGGCGTCAGGAGGACTCTTTTGCTTAGTTTACGGTAGTGATGAAGGTTAGTGACTGATGATCCTTCTAGGCAAGGCAGTATGATTCATGTACTTAGCTTGGATTACTAGTTCCTTCGTCACTCATACTTGTTTTTGTAGACGTATTATGATAGCAGCAGACAGAGCTTCGACGCCACGGTGATGTTCGGAACATTGGTTCACCTGGATGTCTCGCATTGGCCGTTGGGCACCAATCAGCGATCGATCGACATTGAAAGTTGTGACGTATGGAGTCGTCACGCGTCACACAACCGTACGTGAACTCATCTCATTCACCCACCACGTCCTCCCTTTCCATGTTCTTTGGGAATACAAGAATATCCCCGACGTAGGGAAGAAGTTCCAGGAGGAGTTCCAAAATGCTCAATTGTTCCGGTGTCGACGGTACATTTTCGCTTGGCCGATCCGCCACTAATGATCATTCGATTCTCTGCTTTTCAAGCACATAAGCCTACCTATGCGACATGCGCGACTTTGACAAGGTGAAAGAGCCCTTCAAATACATCGGGTCGACATGAACATTGTCATTGATACCCTGCCCCTTCCCATTTTTTTCTGGCTGCACGCGCGCGGTTACAGAACGTTAGCATCTCGGTCGTCAATCCTGCATTCAAGTTGGAGTTTTCGCAGGGTGGTTTCCGGGCGGTGTTTAATGTCAATCTCTATGGCATCTTCGACACCTGCTGCTCAGCAACCGAGTGGGTCGCCCTTCCGTTCTCCCCATCTCTATGTTGTGTTTATCGGAAACGCTGACCCGGACATTGACGCTCGCAACAGGCCGTAGAATAACTGCAATCGATCATCATTACCGCGTGTATCATCAACCATGCAGGTCGAAATAGCCTAACACTTGCGTCGGTAGTCGTACTTCGCTCCAGTTGTTCATCGTATGGTTGTTCATTGCTTCTATCTTGAATAGGCGTTCTACAACTTTTGGACCATAACCATGTCCCCCGTCATCCCTGAATTGGTGTCCAGCATGCGGGAGTTATACGATAAAGACACCTGTGGTCGGTTTGAAAGAATCGACGGCGGCTTTGGGATCTCTTCGTCCGCCAGGAATGTCGCTGGACGGGACCTGGTCATCTCTGCTATTGGGTTTACGGGCGTTGGAGGCCGTCTAAATGAGAAGGGTAACGATGAAATTCGACTTGGACTTGTTGAGTAGGTTGATGGACTTTAGCAGAATTCTTCTGCTTAGTTGATTGTCAAGGGACAGACATCCAGAGATGATTCTTGTCCGGGATGAACTTGAAGGATTGGCAGCCCGTTGGTTAGTTCCCCTTCACCCCCAGGGCACCGATCTCTGAATTGCCATGGTCACGGGTCCCTGGCGGTATTCCGTGTGTACGCCAACTTTAGGGAAATCGAATATTTGTTAGTAACAGGAAGACTAGAAACATAATTTATCGCGTCTTCACCCGGGTAAGGGTACATCAAGCATTCAGGGACTACACGATCCGGACGTTTGAGACGGGTCTTCAAGGCTCGAACAGGCGCTGGAACTGGATTGGATCTCGTCGCTCAGCGCCCACTTAAATCCCCGATGCACGCCCTAGCGAAAGCTGAAATACTGCCGTTGGTGACATTCTGTTCGCCACGTCTGCAGCTTCTTGGCCGATAAGATGGACGTAGATAAACGATGGCAACATGGCCGGTTTGATGGATGAGAATCATTAAGATGCGGAAGTGGCTCGGGTGGCAGCTGAAATGTCTGAATCGCGATCCCAGTGCCAGCTTCAAGTACCCAGTGGAGGTGCAAAGTATGCGAACGAGCAATCAAGGGTATATATCTTCGATTCGAACAACACGCCGGAATGAATAAGCGCCAAGTTTACTAGAAACACCTCAGGTGAGTAATATCTCACGCAAATACCAAAACTTCAAGTATGTAGTTACGTATATAACTTACGTCTTACCCTTGGCCTACTAGGAGTCCCTTCATACTCAAATATTAATTCCCATACCGATCGCATGAGCGTACACAGGTTATCGGGCTGTATTGCCTCGATCGTCTCGCTATGAGTGCCATTCAGTGGTGCCGACAAAAGTAACTTCATTATTAAGGGTCCTTTCGGAAGCGTTGCGGCGTCGCGTTTGACAAGTTCCACCGTTTCTACGAATTCTCCAACGTTTCTGCGTTACATGTACTCTACACCACAAGACAAGAATAAGAAGACGATACATATCATCAAGTGACAATGTCTTCTCTTTCGTAGTCCAACTCCCAAAGTTGCTTGTGTGCAGGCATATATCAGGATGCGATCAAGACCTATCCGCGACAGCCATCAGTATCTCTTCCCAAACCAAATGCGTGAAACAAAACGCACCGCTGAAGGTGTCAATCCAAGCTCGCGCAGTGTCTTTCCAAAGTCGGTACGCGAAAACGTTTTTCTATATCAATCCGAAACATGCCGAAGGTCCCGGGGGAGCACCACGACGGACGAAAGATTAGCGCGCTGCGACGACAAACGAGAGCCCGGAGCTCGCCTGGGAAAGTGTTGGGTGAACGTGACAGTGTCGACGCTGAGACTCAACGTTTGTGCCGCGACGAACTCGGCCACTTCTTGCAGCGCTACGTGGATGTCGATGTATTAGTATCATCGTGTAGTAACCGTGACCCCGAGCACGCCAGGTAAAAAGAAAGATATAATGAACGAGGGAAAGCGAATCACGTACTCGAATCGCTCGGAAGCGTCGTCACATACGGTGCATCCCCGCCACTTGCGAGTCGAATCTGCAGCCGAGTGTCCTTGAAATCTTTGCCTGCCACTGCGCTGTTGCTGCTCGAGGTGGCGGCAGTAGTCGTGGCCGTGCTAGTGATAGAAGAGGGTCCAGACGCATCGACGATCGGTCGTCCTTCTCTGAGTGCCTTTTCCCGCGCAGCTTTCTCTGCGCGAGCTTTTTTGTCCGCTTCGATCTGCGCGCGGACAGCTGCTCTCGCTTTGGCGTCGTTAATTTTGTCTGTATGCATATGAGTGTAGAGTATGATATGAGCGGGGCGTACGACGACGAATGAGAAACACCAGGGTGCAACATCCTGAAACTGTTCAAACACACCTTGTCGTCGTTGTTCTGCCTCCTTGATTATTTCCTTTTCCTTTAGCTCCTCTTTAATCTTATTGATGTCCTGAGAGGTCGTGTAAGACGTGATGGAGTCTGCGATGCGATCAAACTTGCCTTTCCCTGCTTACGTCGAATATGCTCATTCGCCTTCGCTTCTTTGGCGTCCTGCTCTGCCTTAATGGAGCGTTTCTCTGCCATCTTGGCTCGCAGTTCTGCGAGCTTCTCCTGCTTCTCTTCTTCAGTGAGCGGTTTAATCTGTTCGCGAGCAGCACACGATCCCCAAGTGGGCGACTTCAGTTGCCATCTAGCGGTCTCACTGTACGGCGCACCTCTTCCATACTTTCCTCAAATTGGTCATGTCCGCTCTTCTCTGCATGATAGTTGGCCAGGGCGGTATTGCGAAAGACCTTGCTACATATCGTACACTTGATACTCTGGTTGAGACGCACCGGTCAGCGGGTCGGGTACCTATGTACGTCGTCCACGTCACGAGACGTTACCTTGGCTTCGACGCCCGTCGCACCGATCCCTAATGCGGCTGCTTCCGCGTCTTCATCGTCGTCCACGTCCACCACCTGAACACCCCCAGTTCCCGTCGATGTTGATGTGGCGCCAGATCCTGACGGGGGAACGGCTTCTCCCTCGTGCTCGAGCAAGTGATCCATCGCAGGCTGCAGACCTCTTCCGTTGGTAGCCCGAAGCGCCCCTAGAAGCAAGTGCGAGCAACGAATGCCAGTTGGAATCACATCAGTGACCTCCCTACGATCAAGGACACATTGTACAAGAGGGAAAAGTGTACTGACAGTCGACACGAGCGGAGTCGAATCCCATGCTCAATAAGGTCTCTCGATCGTTTGGCATCGTCAATGATAGTTGCAGGTCTGAAAGTTGTAGGGTGATTCCAAAGCCCACGCCAGTTGGATCGGAGTCTTCATACGTTAAAATACGAAATAGAACATAATAGCCCCTGTTTCATTGAGTCCGAAATTTGTCAATGCCCTCACCCGACATGTCACGACACTGGAGCAACCAAGTCCTACGCATCTCGTTCAGATGGACGAGAATAGTGGACCCACCCTACCGGCAGAAACTATTTGTCAGATTCTCTATTTCCTCTCTCCTAGAGACGTCGTCCGGTTGCGCACGGTAGGGCTTCTATTCTTCCATTGATCGGACCATCTATTCACCACCTTCTTGCTAGGTTTCCAAGCAATTCCATGACATCAGCTATCTTCCCCACATTTGGAGGACCTTATACACAAATGCACGCCTGCCCCGTCCTCCGGGACCGTTCCCGTCCCAATCCGTCCAATTCCTCCAGCGTACTTTGGTAAAATCTGAACGGTTGGCCCTCTCGTGGACCG
>JBBPRP010000749.1:0-10902 GCA_038093135.1 Leccinum longicurvipes
GGCCTCCTCCTTGGCCACACAGACCCAGTTTTGTTTGTTGCCTATTCACCTGATGGAACTCAAGTTGCATCTGCTTCAGTAGACAAGACCATCAGAATCTGGGATACTGCTACTGGCCAATCTATTGGAGATCCATTGCAAGGTCACACAGCTCCAATCAACTCCATTGCCTATTCACACAATGGCAACCATATTGTCTCTGGTTCTTGGGACACCACCATCAGAGTCTGGGATGTAGCAACTGGTCAGACTGTAGCAGGACCATTTGAGGGGCATACAGACTCAGTTCTGTCTGTTGTCTATTCACCTGATGGCACACATATTGCCTCTAGCTCAGCAGACAGGACTATAAGAGTTTGGGATGCAACTACTGGTCAATCTGTGGCAGGCCCATTTGAAGGACACACAACTTCTGTCCTATTCATTGCTTATTCACCTGATGGGGCAAACATTGTTTCTGGCTCAGGAAACAACATCATTAGGGTTTGGGATGCAACAACTGGACATTCAGTGGAGGGTCTATTCCAGGGACATACAGATTCAGTGTTGTGTGTTGCCTATTCACCTAGTGGGGCCCACATTTTCTCTGGATCAAGGGATAACACTATCAGAATTTGGGATGCAGCCAGTGGTCAGTCTGTGGCAGGTCCATTCCAGGGGCACATGGATTCAGTTTTGTTTGTTTCCTGTTCTCCTGATGGCAAGCATATTGTCACTGGATCTCATGATCAAACTATCAAAGTGTGGAGAGTGGAAGAACTTGCTTCCTTTGGTAATCTGTATGAGAAGGATGGTTGGATTCAGTCTTCTGATGGTGCTTGCTTCAGTTGGATTGCTCCTTGGAATAGGCATGACTTCTATCTTCCCATCCATTCCTTGGTCATATCTCCTAACAGAATTTACAAGCACCATGTTGATAATTCATTATTTGGAGAATCTTGGATCTCATGCTGGAGCTGATTGCTTGGTAGTTCTGTATTTATGGGTGGTGTTGCCTTATAGTATGTGTCAAGATAGAATGGTGAAGCATCTGCACTTTTGAATTTGAAAGATTCCTCCTCGAATCTGGCAACACAATGTATTCCCTCAATATAGTATATGTACCCCCTAAACCTCACTCAAAACGCCGTACACGCAAGGGGACAAAAACACCCTCCTCACCGGCCACTTTTGGCCGTGGTAGAATCCCCCTTGCTATTTCTATCTCCGTCTCCAGTCCATCCCGGAGCTCGAACACGAAGTGCTTCACGAGAACTGAAAGCACCATCTATGGGAGGGTAAGGCATCATTCAAAGGCGAGGAGCAAACAGAAACAAGATTAGGATCCCAAAACGAAGAGTAAGCATAGCATACCTTGAATTCCGCTATGGCGAATCCCTTTCCGAGACAAGTCCTCGGGCCATCGATGAATGTCAACAAGTGCCGATGTCCCTGGACCTCTCTTGCTCCAACTGGAATGCCGTCGTCTCTGGTCCACCGATCAGGATTGAACTCCTTGGCATCGGGACCCCAGAGCGCCGTCGACCGATTGATGGACAATGCCGAAACAGACAGGCGGGTCCCTTTTGCAACCGAGATGTGATCGACGAGTTTGCCGGATCGAGTTAGTACAGGTTTGCTCAGAGGGATCATGTCATCTACCGCAGCCTGTTCATGTTTGCCAATGGATCAGATACGATGCTCGAAGTTGGGCCGTTTGCACTTACCATGCGAGTAAAATCATGGAGAGGAGGATGCATACGGAGCGTTTCGTGTACCACAGCGTCAAGGTACGGAAGATTAGTAGAAAGTTGATCATAGGTCGGGTCGGCACCGAATTCGAGAAGCTCCGTTCGCAGTCTAGTTTGAATATCTGGGTATTTGGCCAGTTCGATTAGCGCCCACTAGAAGACATCCTCGTGCGTTAGTGATAGGCCCCGTTATCCACTTGTTTTTCAATACCGTTAAGCTGACTGGCAAAGAAGTCATGGTAAGTGGTGGGTCTCAACTGATTCGGAGAACGAAGAGGCTTACTGGATGTAGTTTCGTAGCCAGCGAGAAGCAGAACTTTGGCCTAAGTAAGAGGTCATGCCATCGAGATATCAGTCGAGACAATGTTTCAAGCCATACCTGCGACGTCACCTCCTCAGGTGTCAAACGGAGTTGATTATCTTGACTTTCGGCCTTGACTAAAGAATCTCAGTCAAGTTACCGGGCGCCCAAGGAAAGAGGATATACTTAGAAGGCCAAGGATAGACCTTTCTTCCCTTTCTCCCAAGGTACCGGCCTCCTTTTCTTTCCTCGTTTTCACAAGCAACGCAGTTGAAATATCGCCCATCGTATCGTTCAGCCGTTTGGTGAGCTTCGAGTGCGGAGTCGGAAGGTTCAGTAGCCATGGAAATACTTGAGCGAACACAATAATGAATAGGAACAGTGATTTGTCTGCACTTTTGCCGATGGCGTCAAAGACTTCCGTCACTGTGGTTTGTTTACCATCTAGTGAACCAAAATCATGGGAAAACCCGGCTATGCCGATCGTATCGAGACTAGAGATGAATCTGGTTAGTGAC
Source organism: Leccinum longicurvipes (assembly GCA_038093135.1). Classification (NCBI taxonomy): domain Eukaryota; kingdom Fungi; phylum Basidiomycota; class Agaricomycetes; order Boletales; family Boletaceae; genus Leccinum; species Leccinum longicurvipes. The sequence continues at coordinate 2,550 of JBBPRP010000749.1, forward strand.
CGTAAGTATCAAGCCAAGGGCATCCTCGTACGAAATTCGATTCATCCTAGGTTCCCGCATAACGTTAAGCTCGTTGACCACAAGTGATCACCGGTACATACCAAGTTTGGACCTCAATCACAGCACTTCCGCCCCCGTTCGACTCAATCAAGGAGTCCCAAGCGCCTTTGGCCTGAGGAAATTAGTCCCGTAGGCGTTTGACGATTTGAAGATCAGATACAGACCTTGTAAACCGAATCATAGAAAACTGGTGTTAAATTACGAATCGCTGCGTTACTGAAAGCAGGTGTCAAAATCTTCCGCTGCCTGTTTCAAGTGTGTCAACGCAAATATTCCTCGTAGAGGCAATACAAGAAAGCAATCACCTGCGATGACTCTCTCCCACTGCAGATAATATTCCCTTGCCCACCTGCACACACCTTAGCGTATCTCGCACCGACTCAAATCTCTCCTTACCAAGTTTTCCGTTGCAATCTTCCCGGTGGGCGCTAAGATGTACGTCCAGGGTTCACCACCATAGAAGTGTGCTATCGCCTTGGGGTCGCAGAGCATAATTCTTTTCCCGGCCAGTCCCCCTGGGATTTCATACACCCAGCCATACTCTTCTGCCCATTTCTCGAGCTCTACCCCAGAGTCACGGGACGTGAAGAGCACTTTATGAAGGCCCCACAGGAAAGAAGGACTAGGCGGTCCACGGAGAGCAGTCGTCTTGATTCGGCCTCGAGCGGTACGAATGACCTTGACAACGGCATAGAAGGCGCCAAGTATATAAGCGACGTCAGTGAAGCGCCAAGGACGAGCCAAGGGGAGACAGTCCACAAGTAGCGCTTGTAAGGATTTGAGCGATGTTATGTCCATTGGTGTGAAAACCCGACGCAGATGGCCCAGAGCAACGGTGAACCAGTACAAGGCAACCTTGCATTTTCAAACGAAGACATATATGTCGTCCACGGAATCCGACGGAGGTAGTACCTTGCAAATCGCTGATATGCCGACGGATCAAATCATATCGAACGAATTTCAGTAACCACCCAGAGGCTTTTAATTGACCTGGACTCCGAGTCGGAAATAAGTAGAAGTTGAGGCCGCGATGTGAACGTTCTCACGGTTTCAAAGACTATTCAAACCCCGTCTAGCAACCGCTGTTTTCTTCTTGAGACATGTTACCATTGAATGCCAGTCTGGCCTCGCGTCTGGCTCATCGGATATAGACCTTCCTATCCTATCTTCGCTATACCGTATTTGTGGAGACCCGACGGTATTCTGAGATGAACCCGTCGGATCATCCACCCGTTCCTGTCCGACGCCGGTGACCCAGTCTGCAGTCCGAGTCAAGCTTGTACGATGCTGAGACTCACTCATATCTGTGCAGCGACTCGGAGTACATTCCAATGACCACCAGAGCGATAACCGATAGACTTGTTTGCACGGCCTCATTGACAAGGTTCGTTCCTGTTCCTATCAATCCTTGCGAGGATGACATACTAGTGCTGCCGCTTGGTTCGATATGGCCTTGATATCGTCGATATCAAGGCCATTAGAGCCCCAGCAGCGTGTTCGGACCCAAACCATCATACACCGCAGTTATCCATAGCCGCGCCGGCGAGGATTAAACACTTTCGCAAGAGCATGTCCTCGTAGAAACGCCGAGTGATCGATAGTAAGAATTGACCTCGTTAAGGCGAATTTTTAGAGTGGGTAAACTTCGATGCTGGCTGCAGGTCACCAAGTACGATGCAGCGCGCAGAAGAACCGCATGTTTTCTTTGATTGTGAACATCATCATTCAATATCATCCGTCCTGACTACTAGGGGTTACGTGCAATGCCATATTAGAACCTGCACCATCGGACGACTGCAAAAACTGGTAGTCCTTGGTGATACCGCGGGAGATGCTTAACGCAGTACTTGGTAGGTATTATGAACCTTGATCGGCATTCTACTGGTGTGTACTTTCCTACAATGAGAGATTAAACAGGATCACCACAGATCAACTGCTTAGATAACGAAGACGATTCTAATGGTACAGATTATTCGACAGACAAGTTTTGAACTTATCTCTGCATGTACTCTACACAGGCCAAACCGTGCCTCATATTGATGGTTAATAATGATATCTAAAGTAGATCAGTAGATCGAGGGGGGATCCGCCAAAGTCCTATCCAGCTCTCATTTATTCTGCATCCTACCTCCTGCTCAACCCGCTCAACTCCCACGCCATCTTATTTTGGACGAACGGGATGTGTCCCAGCACCCACAGCGCCCAAGCCCGGACCGTTGCAGAGTCGATCGGGCACCACCATGCCAGCCGTTCACGATACTTCATCCCCGTGACCGACAGCATACTCTTCGTGAGCTTGATCACTTCCAGCGCACGAGCGTGCCTTGCATTGGCGAACTCGCAGAGAATCGAGTCGTCAGTTTCGGCCAGTGGCTTGATCTCGTTAGCCCGATTGTGCTTCGTCAGCGCTTCTCCAAGGAAGACGCCATCGCGCACGCCGAGGTTCATCCCCTGGCCGCCCGCGGGGGAGTGGATGTGAGCAGCATCGCCAATGAGGACGATAACCCCGCCCCGTTCCACTTGCTCTCCGGATCCAAGACGAGTAAAGGCCGTGTCAGCGATAGACGCGTGGTTGCGGAAGCGCGAACGCCAGATGACGTCCTTTATACACGTTGGTTTTGAGTTGGGGTTCACGGAGGGGTCTGATGAAAGGCGATGAGGTCCGAACCGATCGACGAGGTCTTGGATATACTCTATGGAAGCCCCATGGGGAATTTCGCCCTCCCCCAGAGGTACACCGCAGCCGATGCGGTATATCTTCTCAGAAGTGGGAATTTGGCCGTCGGCGGCGAGAGATTCGTTGAAAGAGTAAGGCAGCGGGAAGCAGAGAAACATACTGTCCGGGGTCAAGGTGAGGCTCGCCATGTTATCGCCATTCACATTGTCGAAAGTGACGTCGGCGAGAACCATCTGAGCCAAGTTATTGTTTTCCTGCCCCGCAACGAACGTTGGATCAGAGAAACCTATTCCAGCCATGGTTCGGACCTGCGTGTCGTGAGAACATATCCAAGCGCTAAGGAAATGAAGAGCATACCGCTGAGTGTGCACCGTCTGCACCAATAACATACTTTGCGGTGATAACCCTACCATCTTCAAAAGCGACGTCACTGAGGTTTGGATGCTCTGTATTGGGCCTCAGTCCGACTACCTTCAAGGGTCGATGGATGGTAACATCCAAGCTCGTCAGCTTCTTCTCGAGTACGTGTTCAGTAACATTCTGAGGGATGACGAGCACGTATGGGTGTCGGGTGTATGACTTGAGGCTCTCGATATGAGGGCTGCAAAGCTTTGTGGATTGGGTTTCGATGTTGAACACAGTAGTTCTGGTGCCTTGCGATACCATATCATCGCCACAACCTATCGTGTCCAAAGCCTATGCGTAACTTAGACGCGATAACATCACGCGAGAATTTGAAGACCCCTTACCTCAAGAGTAGCAGCATGAACTACGACTGCGCGAGAAATGTTTTCTCCCTGGGGTATGGCATCAACGATGACGAAGTCATGGAGGCCGTGGTGACGGAGAGAGAGGGCGGCGGCAAGCCCAGCTGGACCAGCACCAACGATGAGAACAGTGGTTTTGTCGGGTAAAGACATGTATACAATGTATGGGGAAGAATGTGAGGGCGCAGTGAGGAACTTACATTCCTTTAAAACTTGCTATGAGGGTGGAAGTGCCGACTCTCTCCACTCGGATGATATCGTATCAAGAGAAAGGCGAAGATGACAGAAAACAATGACTCGTGGGTCGGCGCATTCTTCAGTGCGATGCTGTGGAGTCGAGTCAAAGCTAAAGGTGTGACGCATACTGTATTACGTGACGTGACTCCACTTACTAGGTCATCTAGTACTATATGTACACATGCAAAAGTATCTTTGTGTCTATAACCCTTGAGCTTGATCATCGTCAACGATGCTACGAGACTGTCTAAGTTCCGAATCCATGCTAGCACCTTGAACTCGAAAAAATGCATGCAAACAACAAACGTGATATCCCCAGCGATAGTCGGATGGCTACGCGGCTCTATTCCTGATCAGCATGAGCGCATCCGAGTCACACTCCGACCAAAGCGTAGTGCTCTGTGCTGCCGTTCGGGAGATTACGGGTCGAAGCATGGAGTGCTGTCGGAAGTTCGGAACGATTTCTGCATTAGTCATATGCGAGTACTCAGCCCAGATGGGATGTCAGTGAAGGTTCTTGCCACACGCTGATGTAGTGAGTCCGGAACAAGAAGTATCTCCAAACTTTCTCCAACGGGCCGGTAGTACCGTGTAACCGGGTCGAAAGGGATTCCTGCTTTGAAATTGATCTTGAAGACCAAGTTGAAGTTCGGGTTGAAACGATAGAATGTGCCATCGCTAACAGGCAACGAAAGTTCAGGAAACAACCAAGTATCACAATAAAAAGTAAGTCCGGTGATCAGTACTGATAAACCAGTCACGCGGATAAAGTCTCGAGCCGTTCTCCAATCTTCAAGTTCCATTGTGGCATGTTGTGTACAGCATTTCATATTTCGGACCCGGTGGGTTTGATTCGGAACAAAAGACCACATCGCTCGGGACGCCATGTCGACTTTCGCAAGCTATCCACCCTCGACATGGTAATACCTAAGATCATTCGTGCCGTTTACTTTCCCATCGATTGGTTGTTACTAACAAGTACTTAGCTATGATCGCATCAGTCACTCCGACACCCAGAGCGTGCTCTTTGTCGGGTGTTTTCGGGCTTCGCTGATGATCCACCTGTGATACAAAAATGGCTTTTGAAACAAATATTTTCGTTCGCTTTCCCACCTTTGCAAGCCTAGGCCTCAACATCCAGTCTCAAAAGGATACGACCTAAGTATCGCGCAAGAGTGGATGTTAATGAATCTCAAATATGATCACCTGCAAACGAAGAGCGGTGCTTGCCAGCAATTCAACAACGGCGATCCCCGGTAATTAATATCTTTTTCGGAACAATGTATAAAGCACGATGGTCCGTCTGGATGATCCATGATACAGCTTTGCGTTCGTTTACAAACAGGCAAACTGCGGTTCAGGATCAAATTGTGTCCGAGTTCCGCGGAGCTTCGTGGCTATACTAAACCACCAATTGTGTTTGTCACTTGGTACTCATTTCGAGGTCATTGACTGACAAAGATATTCGTTACTCACAGCCCTGGGCTGCACTCCTTCGATTCTTTCATTATCGATTATTGTTATCAGCAGGATTACAGAAAACTTAAGCCATCGCACTTACTTCTCCGACTTGATAGGGATCCAACGTGCTCCGCCATAATCACTTAGAGTTAGTCAGCGCAGCAAGTGATCCAAAAATCCACCGTTGACGATACTTCTAATTCAAAAGAGTTCCATCGGGGAAAGGACTCGGAGTGGGCCGACGTTCTGAGCAAATTCAGGAACGGCACCTGCGTGAGGCTGTGAAGCTCCGAGGACAGTCGACTATAGTCCTACGCGATCACGTCAGCCTCCGCTCCACAGTTTGTCAAACACCCTATCAGAACCTTACACCACGACTGGCTCCCGTGATCGAAAGATCTGGTTTGATCCTTCCATATATGCGTGTTTCAAAGGGTATGTCTACTGCGACACTTTCATATTATTCAGTAATTAGCCACTTCGTTCTATTTGGAAGGGATGAACTTACTCATCGAATCCACCCATTACTCATCCGAACCTGTGCACACCAGCCCCCAGCCAGACTCATGGGCCATGGTCGTCCTCTATGGTAACATGTAGAACGCTGTGTTGTGATAGGGAGAGAGCTACACTTACAAAGATAATTCCACTGGCCCAGGCCCTGTACTGTATTTCGATATTTCACCATTACGAATCTTCTCCGCGGGAAGAAAACCTGTGCCATCATTTCCGAGTTTGTCTGCCCATTCTCCCCGGCGGTTGCATTCAAAAGTAGAATTGATCTGTCGAGTAGCACAGGAGTGCAATACTATCTATATGAGGGTGGGCGGGTGGTAGCTAAGACGACACAGGAATGCGCAGAGCCGAGATCGACACGCCTGGAAGTCAAATCAGGGACTCTTATTTCCGTTCGTCGGTCTATGAGTAAGACTTGCTAGGCGAAACAGGCGGCCCCGGGCCGACGGGTCTTGGTCGGTTTCGAACCTGTCAGTCACACTGACATCTTGCTCCAATGAATCTTGGTTCCAAGATATGGCTTGTGCATGTTGATAAGAGTTGTTCCTTGTGAATGTGACGTGGAAAACCGCCTGACGCGCAGTTGCGACGAAGCAGTACTAGTAGTGAGCATGGAGTGTTGCTCTGAGGAGTTCAGGCAAGTACTAATATGATCACGTGACGTTCTGCCCCGCGTCGCGTCGCGCGTGTATACTCCGTGCATCACCACTCGATCCTCGCGGTTATTTCAGGCATGCCCAGCTCAGCGCTCGCGACACGACATTCGTTACCTAAAAAAAGAGAGAAGTGCCCAAGCAAGGGAAGGTAAAGTCGAGTTGAAGACTTGGCATGTAATTCCCGAGTTCTTCGAAAATGGACCGCCGACTCGGACGCACAACCTTTTCGACTCTTATTTTCCTTCCCTAATTAAACCCAGGTGAAGTAGGACATAAATTATCGAAAATGCTAGACAACGAATGCTAATATGCTGAGTGGGATTCTGCAGGGTCCAAAAAAAGGTAACTCTGGTAGATGTGCAACGGAAACAAGACGCACGGGGGTATAACGATGCGATCGAGACGAACGAAGAAAAAAAAGTGCCAAGAAAAAGAAGAAGCAAATAGCGGGTTGTCTGTCCAACCCCTCTAGCCCACCTATCATCATCCAAACGTTGGTGTCCGCAACCCAGACGGCTGCGGCACGAACATCCTCGGCCCCGCGCCCATGCCCATGCCCATTCCCCCACCCCCGTCCATTTGACCAGACGGCAAGAAATGCGGCTGCGAATTCGCCAACATGTACACTGGCCTTGGAAGCTGCGCCTCCGGCGGCCCTCCCGCTTGAGGCAGCCCTGACGGATACACGAACAACGGCTGCGCAACGTATGCAGGCGCCAACACCTGCGCCTGACTCCCATGACTGTCCGTCGACGGCGGTCCCTCGTGTGACGGTGACCCAGATCCTCCTCCTCCTCCACTGATAGCCATACCACCACCCACCTGTGTTGGCTGCGAGAACAGCAGATTGGCGCTCGACCCGAGTATGAATGGCGCCGGAAAGACAGACTGAGAGGTTCCGCCCCCGGGCATCACCAATGGGGGTGGCGGTTGAGGGGGGAGCAAGCCCGTCGTCGACGGCCCAGCGAACAAATCGATCGGTTTCGCGCGCGACGTGTACCACGATGACCCTTTGTTCTTCGATATCGGCCGACTGTACCGCCGTGTCGTCGCCTCACCGGGTACGTAGATGCTCGAGACTCCCGACGAGGCGATCCAGGGCAGACTATTGATGTCGCGGATGAACTTCCCTGCGCGCGCGATTTGTGATCGGACGGACTCGGCCGGGAGTGGACGAATGGGCGACTCCATCTTCATGAAGTCGGCAGACGGGCGAGGTTCGGCGAGGATAGGGGAGGATACGCGGATGGAGGCGTCGGCTAGGATGGGGGTAGACATGGCGTTGGGAACGTCTCCTCCTCGCTCAAACGGGAGGCGACTGGAACTGGAGGTGTCGTCTGAGTGGGAATGGGCACGTGGGCCGTGTATCGGGCGATGGGGACTGTTTTCGAACGAGTGTTCACGGACCGCGGCCAGCGTCAACCGTTCTCGTCGCCCTTCACTTATGCTGATGTCGCTGTCCGCGGGGTCGGCCTGACGCAAGTGCGGAGATTCTGACGAAGCACGCAGTGGGGTGTCGCTAAGCCGCTCTACAGTCGGGATGTCGTCCGAATTGGTCGCGGGGATTCCAGGCATGGAAGGACCAGCATAACGTGGAAAGGTCGTTCGCCCGGTCTCAGTCGTACTCGTGCCCGTCCCTTGCCTCTCTGGCTTCCAATGATCCCTCAACCGACTCTTGGACATGACCTTGGGCAGCCGTCGCAGGAACCCACCCACGAAATTCCTCTTCTCGCTCTTTCCGTTTGCCACTGCTGGCATTGCCGGCATTGCCTCACTAAATCCGTAGGCATGCCCTTGATAATTGCACTGGTCGCGATCGTCTACGCTGACGGTCATGTACTCTGCATCCAGCTCCAGTTCCGACTCCGTAATCGTAGGCGCGGACTTGCGTATGGGCGGCGTCGGGGTACGCGTCTGCTGGAATCCAGACGGCGGAACGTAGCGCGGCGTCTGTGGAGTGTGCGTATGCGTTGAGGGGA
>JBBPRP010000750.1:0-10882 GCA_038093135.1 Leccinum longicurvipes
CGCCCAGAGGGATTCTCAAATCCCTTTAGGATGGAGTTTGGGAGTGGTGTTTATCCACCTGGGCCTTCATGTGTTCCCAAGTACATTCCAGCACTTTTTTGACAATGTCCAAATTTGCCTGTATGGCATCTGCAAAGTCTTTGGCAGCCAGTACTTTAACCTGGGCTGGTTCAAAACTGAGTTGAGGGGTAAAAGTTTTTATCAAGGAAAAGGGGGCAAAACTGGTTGTCAAAGATGTGGTATTGTTAAAGTTAAACTGGGCAATAGCTAACTACTCAACCCATTGATCCTGCTTTTCTGCTGTAAAAAGCCAAAGAAACTGCTGGAGTTCTTGGTTTACTCTTTCAGTTTGCCCATCTGTTTGGGAGTAATATGGAATGGTCATTTTCTTTTCAATTTTCAATAGTTTAAGCAGATCAGTCATCAATTGCAAGGTGAACTATGGTCCTTAGTCTGAAATGAGTGAATCAGGAAGTCCATGATGCTTCCACATGTAATCCCTATACAGCTCTGCTGTCCCTTTTGAGGTGATGGTTTTTGTAGTGGGAATAAAGGCAGCCTTCTTTGAGAATCTGTTGACTATCATTAAAATGCTATCAAAACAGTGACTAAGGAGAAATTCAGTCATGAAGTCTGTGGACACAGATTTCCAAGGTCCTTCAGGAGCAGGCAGTGTTACACAAAGCATAAATGACTATTCAATACCTTTGACGAGAATCTCACGAAGAGTCCATTGAGTGTTGTGAATTCTGTCTGCACCTCCTAGTTTCTAGTAACTGTGAGTTCCCTTTTCGATTTTTATGGTCATGTGACTCTTCCAATTTCTGATCATGTGATCTCTGGTTATCTTATCTTATTAGGTTGGCGCCTATCATGTATCTTATCTCTTCTCTCACGTCTATCCTACTTACTTCACATAGTCACATGACTTGATTCTACACCTTGTCACCTGACATCCTTAGTCATTGGATCCAGACCCATGACATCATAGGCTGACTGAGCATGGCATCACTCCCAATGCCTCATGGAGACCACATGTTACTTTAGGGCTAGCTTACTTACATGGTCCATGCTCCTTTGTAGCAGGTATATACAGTAATCTCCTTGCATGTATTGTATGTCCTCAGTCAATTATATTTCATTCTCCTCATTGTCCCCAGTGCCTAATCAGCCCTTGAGTCTACCCCACTATTGCTTAGGAGTCTCCAGGTCTTTAAACCCCAGTAAGCACCTATTGCTGTAGTATTCTTGATGCTGCCCTTTGGCTGTCTTTATCTTCTCGCATGCCTCATTCCTTCTTCCCTGACACCTTCAGTGTATTCCTCTCTTGTTGGTTGTTGTTGTACGAGCTAGTCTGAAAGATAACCCAGCAAAGTCACAGTATGTGATAAAGCACTGAGGGACAATAATTGCAGTGTAAATGAATATAAAAGAGAGAAATGCAATCATGTGTGAGGTCATGTGATGCAGACAAGGATGAAATGATAAGTACATATAGTATTCTAACATCCCCCTTCATTGAGTCTCTAGTCTGAGAGAATGATGAAATGCCTTGAAAGCAGAGCATGGTAAGGCTTTAGTGAGAATGTCTGCAATATTATGGTGAGAAAGAAGCCAAATTAATGTAAAAGAGCCAGCATCAAAATGCTGCCTAATGAAATGGTAATGTATGTTGATGTACTTTGAGTGTTGATGAAACTTAGCTGTAGTCAAAAGCGCAATGGTGCCAAGGTTGTCCATGTATACAGGTACCAGAGAAGTGAATGGAATGGCCAGTTCTGAGAATAAGTTACAGAGCCAAAGTCCCTCTTGCATGATGTGCATTGCCACCATGTACTCTGCCTCAGTTGACAATTTTTACACAAAGTGTGATCAACAGTTCAATACCTTTGATGAGAATTTCATGAAGAGTCTGTCAAGTCAGAGGTATGAAAGAAGAAGAAGACAAGATGGTTTGGGGTCTCACTACTGTATGACAATGGTCTTGTGGAAGAGCAAGTTACACTTGATTGCATAGAACTAGCTAGGGTACACCATCATGCTATGAGCAATAATTATAGGAATACAAGGGGAGCACAGACCAAGTGGAGCTCGTAGCAGTGAAAGAAAGAAAGACATAGTGGGAAAGATGAGGAGGCAGACATGAGGAGAGATTGATAAGAGATAAGAACACAATAAAGGTATAGAGGATGAATGAAGAAATGCATGATGAGAAACAAGAACAATCAGAATGGAAATACCAAGAGGAGAGATGGAATCCTCCGTAACTGTCAACATAGGTGGAAAAAGGAGTGTACAAAAAAGAATGTGAGACTGATCTTGATTGTAACATTACTCCCTTTGTATATTGGAGACAGCAACTCCAATAAATACCTAAAAGTCGAATTTCCTCTAGAATTGAGCTCAATGGCATTGTCCACCTCAATGTCCTCTGGATCAGGTGATTCTGGATAGAATGTGCAATCAGACTCAAAATGTCCAGTGGACTAGCAGAGTTGACATAGGTGCGCAGTTGGACAGGCATAAACACCATGTCCAGCAAAATGGCATAACTTGCAATGATAATTGGCACATTGAGGAAAAGTGTGATCTAAGGAGAGGCAAACTGGACAAGGAGGTCCTGGGGTCTCTGCAGTATAAGAGTCATTTCCATGAGTATCCCTGGCAGAGGAGGACTGATCAGACATAGGGATGGAGAAAGAGTGCTCATTGGCAGGGAAGGCAGTGGAGATGGGTGTTATGATAGGATATGGAGCACTTGGAGGTTGTTGTTTATGCTAGTTCCTGGTCCTACTGAGGGAAAGAGAACTGGGAAAAGGCTGTGAGATATCATCACTGGGTGTCATTGGAAGTGTGGAGGGAGGGTGGTGTGAAGGAGAGCCCAGATCTGTGGGGGTGAGATGAAGGGATGGTGTAGCACATTGCTGAGAGGGTCTTGCAAGAGAGGAAAAGGCGAAGGCAAGCATAGGTTTGATAGAGATGGATGGCATTGTAGAGGTTCTGATTATGGATAGAGGAAGTAAAGATGTTTTGCTCCAGAAGTTGGATCAGATGAGGAGATTCAAGGACAGCAGAGTAGATGGCAAAGTGAGTGGAGGTGTCTAGGAGATCTGGGATGATGCAAATGTTTGGGTATATGGGGTGGAAACATGATGGTTGGAGCAAAGGTTAGACATGAGGGGATTGGTCATGATGGAAAATCTTTGGGGTGTCACTTTTTATAAGCTGATAAGATGGAGGTGGCATGAGAGAGATTTCATTCAGGTTCCCAGGTGTTTTCTGACAAAGGCCAGCCCTTCCATGATACAAGATATTGGTGGCATCCATGAGTTCTATGGTGTGAGAGAATTTGATCAACTTTGTACTCTTCTTCTCCTTCGATTTCTAATGAAGGGAGAGATAAGAAGTTCAGGCTATGTTCAGAGGTTTCCTGATAGGACAATAGCTTAGAATCATGGAAGGTGTTGTTGATACACCATGTGGGGGGTGTTATGATCTCATTTTTCTCCTCTATACTATCACAACACAAAAAGGTACTAAGTCCCTTTTCTCACACCACAGCCTTGATGGCTATACCTCATCTAAACAAACAACCCTCATGACTCATTCTATGCCACACTATTGCCACCAAGTAAACTATACCCAAAGGCTGTGCTTATCTATCTCTCATGGCAAACACATGCCCACCTCATGTCTCTTATCTTAGCTATGCATGCTTCCATTCCATGGCTATGCACTTCTCTTCCATTTGATACTGCGCATTGCTATGTAAAGGCTATGCATACCTGTGCTGTGTACAGGATCTATGACTCACCATAACTAAACATGACTTGTATCCTTACTGATTATTTCAAATACATACATAGCCTCCAGAAGGATCATGTTATATTACCATGTATAGTTATAGTATAGACAAACATGTACAAATAGTAGAATAGTATATAAACCCCAAGGCTCTAGCTGGATGTCCTCTGGTCTGGTTCTCTTGGTCTTTTCCCCCAAGCTCTACCACTCAAGCCTAGAAAGCTACTACAGCTTCATAGCTGGTAAGTCAATGCTGTCTAGTGGCAACCTGAACATAGCTCACGCTTAGGGTTGTTTCATTAGAACCATACTGTAAACCCAAAAGTCACCTCGCCACTCTACTCACCAGCATACGCAGCCAGTGAGTACCCAAAGTATTGAAGAAGGAGTGATCCACTTAACAAGGTACCTAGTGCCTGCTCGCCTACCCACCAGTTTCAACATCTTTGCAGCCTCAGGGGTCTACAGCCCATCGGAGGAAAGAGAGGTAGAAGCTACCTTAGCGCAGGGAGTCAGGCTTGCCCTAGTACAGGAGGACCTAGTAGGAAGCTGGAGTAGTACACAAGGATAGGGAATGCTGTCAGCAGAGCTTACAAGGCTCTTAGAGGAGGTTTTAGAAAGACCTGAGGAGTTCTTAGGAGGTCACTTACCTCATGTAGCCAGTCAGATCGCCATTGCCTTAGCATTTGGCAGCCCATGGTATTAGTCTTCAGCAGAAGTAAGCCAGGACAGTGCAGCCACCAATAAGGAAGCCAAGGACAGGCTAGTGCAGGAGATAGATGAACGGAGACTCACACTCATACTTGACCACTCTCGCTGGTTATCCTCAGGCCCATCAGCCAATGCATGTGGTATGTGGACAGTCAAGAAAGAAGAGCCAGAAGAACAGCTCTTAGATATTAATGAAGAACTGATCCTCCTCCAGATTCCAAAGAGGAAAAGGTCGGAAGAAGAAGAACTCAAGCCCCAAAAGAAACAGGCTAGAAAGGTTTACTGAGCAGTCAAAGAAAGACAGTGCTACTGGGCTCCTTTCAGAGAAGGAAGTGGAGAGGAAAGGCCATATCTCAGGCCTTCTTTCAATTTTATCTAGATCTTTGAATATATGTTTCTTGTCACTCTTGCAATAGTCGGAGGAATCTGCTACATTGCCACCCTCGTTTATCTAGTAGGAATCTTGCACCAAGTGTACGTCGAAAGGAAAGGCTTTACCTTTGAACTAGTATACAAAGACTAAATCTACAAGTTCTCTCTTAGAGAAGACAACGCCCCACTCAAGGCTTTAACTGTACTCAAAACAGACAACAAGAATAACTGGAGAGATTGGGCAGAACTTGATACACAAGGTTGGGACGACTACACTACAGCAGGCGCGACTTGGAATGTTGACAAAGAAACCAACACTGCCCTAGATGCAGCTTTTCCCACAGTAGTAGAACTTGTGGAACAAGGCACTCAAGATTGGAACAACTGGGACCTTGTACAACAGCCACACCTCAAAGAACCAGCATCCCATAATGAATACTACCCCTTTAGTTGTCAGGAACAACTAGACACCTTCGTTAGGGACTACACTATCTGGTTCTTATGTCAACAAGGAGATACAGAGGAACAGATCAGAGAACTGTTCAAAGTACTAGACAATAATCCCGATTTACCACCCCTTACGGAAGAAGAAATCAACACAATCTAGGAAGCTATGTCTGAACAAATCAAAGGGATCCTGGAAGACACGAAAATAGATCTCAATACCCCTAATGCAAGAAGGACTCTATATGCAGAATTCTCTTCTATCCAAGTAGTGCTCAATGGAGCAGACCAAGTAGCCAATTCAACGGCAAAGGTTATCAAACAGCTAAGGTCAGAGTTGGACACTCTCCAGCTCAAAATGTCAGACCTAGCCTTTGAAGATGAAGATAATAAGAAACCCTCACAACCAGGTGTCAGTAGGAGAATTGAAGTATGTGCAGACTGGAGAGTATGATGGAACCTCTGCCAAGTTTGAAGAATGGTGGACCAAGATCAGAACCTGGTTGGAAATCAATGAGTCTGTTGTGCCTTCGCACTCCTACCAAGCAGTAGTAGCAGTACTTTCCTGCACGAAAGGTCCAAAGGCTGGACCCTTTGTCCAAGTCTGCATGCATCAGCAAATCACTTTTTGGCTCTAGAGCATTCCAAAGCACTGGCTAGCAAGGTCTACTAATCCATAGCAAATGTGAAGAATATCCTACCTATAGACCTTGCTCAAAAAGTTTACCATACATTTTTATCATCAAATATATGCATTTGGTACCTATGTCCTGACTATTTTGGTACAACTGCCTGTATGGCAATACACAAAAGTGTGTAAGAAGAAGTGTGTCCTGCTGATGTGAGCCAGGAGAAAACCTACACATGGGACCAAATGGTCACAGACATAGAAGCTCTCTTCAGGTATACTAACCAGCAAGACTGGGCTAGAACAAAACTTCAAAGCTTGAAACAAGGTGACCAACACATCAACAACTTCTTAATCAAATAGGAAGCCATTTATTACCAAGCCAACATCGAAGACTCCCAAGCGATACAGATCTTGGAAGCAAGTGTAAAACATTCCATCATAGAACAAATCTTCAAGACAGGCCAAAGGAAGGCCAAACTAAATGAGTATCTCCTGATAGTCCAAGCAATTGGAGCTGCACAAGAAGCATTAGACTTCTTCAGAGGAGGTTGAATCTACGGAAAAGAAGGGGGGTCACGCCAAGCAAATGAAATCCATGAAGAACACGAAGAAATCAATGCCTTCGGTGGACCTAAGAAGTGCTTCAACTGTGGAGGAAACCACCTCATAAGGGAATGCTCTAAACCAGTACTCTGTTGTCCAGATCGCAAATGGATTGGAGGAAAACACAAAATGACATGCCGCAAAGGCGGCAGTTGCAATGCCAGGACTGCTACCACATGGCCCTAGGACAGTGAGAAACTGCCTAAATCTATACCCAACAAAGAAGTCAATTGGATGGCAGCAATACATAAAAGGGATGACCTTAGAAGAAGCCTCTGCCTGGTTCAAGGACCATGACCATTTCTCAAGAAAAGCATAGACCTGCTGTTATGACCCTATTTTACCCCTATCACAACACGAAAAGTACTAAGTCCCTTTTCCCATGCCACACAGCCTTGTGGCTATACTCCACCAAATGAAATAACCCTCATGACTCATTCTATGCCACACTAACACCACTAGGTAAACTATTATCTGAAGGCTGTGCTTATCTATGCCTCATGGTAAACACATGCCTGCCTCATGCTTCTTGTCTCAGCTATGCATGCTTCCATTTCATGGCTATGTGCTTCTCTTCCATTTCATGCTGCACATTCCTATGCAAGGCTATGCATACCTGTGTCAAGCACAGGATTTATGACTCATTATGACTAGTCATGACTCATATGCTTACTGATCATCTCAAATACATACATAGCCTCCGGAAGGATCATGTTATATTACCATGTATAGTTATAGTGTGTACAAACATGTACAAACAATAGAATAGTATATAAACCCCAAGGCCCCAGCTGGATGCCCTCTAGTCTGGTTTTCTTGGTCTTTTCCTCCAAGCTCTACCACTCAAGCCTAGAAAGCTACTACAGCTTCATAGCTGGTAAGTCAACACCATCTAGTGGCAACCTGAACATATGTACTTGGCTAAAATGCCACAAGCCTGAAATTAACTGGACCAAAGGAATGGTCCGCCATACACAATGCTCTATGCACTGCCATGCACTACAACCTAAACTAGTATTCCTATGCCTTCTAGAAAAACAGGAACAGGACTTCCAGTATCAAATACATGCAACCATAAAAGCAATAGAAACCCAAAAGGAGAAACCAATAGACTCACTAGGAAAAGTCTCATGACAGTATAAAGAATACCTGTTGATCTTCTCCGAAAAAGAATCCACATGAATGCCAGTAAGAAAATTGTGGGATCACGCAATAGATCTGAAAGACACATTCAAACCTAAAAAGGGAGATTTGATCCCCTTATCCCTGGTTGAACAGGAAGAAGTTTCCGCCTTCATTGATGACCAATTGCAGAAGGGTTATATAAGACCCTCCAAATCCCCTCAAACATCACCAGTGTTCTTTGTACCAAAGAAAGATGGATGAAAACAGATGGTACAAGATTATTGATACTTAAATGAACACAGTCAAAAATAACTACCTGCTACCCCTGATTTCCCAACTTGTGGACAAACTCAATGGAGCAAAACTTTTCACCAAGATAGATCTCCGATGGGGATACAATAATGTTCATATCAAAGAAGGTGACAAATGGAAAGCCGCTTTCATATGCTATAGAAGGTCCTTCGAATCCCTAGTAATGTTTTTCGGCCTATGCAACTCACCTGCCACCTTCCAATCCATGATGAATGAAATCTTCACAGACATGGAAGACATTATAGTTGTCTACATCAATGATATTCTTATATTCACTAAAACCAATAACCAGGATGAGCACGATAAAATCATAAAGGAAGTTTTGTGGAGATTAAAAGAAAACAATCTCTTCACAAGAGCAGAAAAATGCATGTTCTCGGTTAAAGAAGTGGAATTCCTCGGAATGACCGTGAGCACCACTGGCATCACTATGGACAAAGACAAAGTATCTGCCATAATAGAATGGCTGGCCCCTCACAACCTCAAGGGAGTCAGATCATTCCTCGGACTAGCAAACTTCTACCGACATTTCATAAAAGACTATTTGCAAATGGCATGACCCCTTAATGACTTACTAAAGAAAGACATGCCATTTGAGTGGAAAGAAGAGCAACAACAGGCCTTTGATGAACTAAAGAATTGTTTCACAACAGCTCCAGTTCTTGCATTTCCAGACATAAACTGCAAATTCTGCTTAGAAACCGACACCTCAGACTATGTCATGGGTGCAGCGCTATCTATAGAAAAAGAAAACAAATGGCATCCAGTAGCATATATGTCGCACTCTATGACTCCGCTGGAATGGAACTACTCTGTCACAGATAAAGAGATGCTCACCATTATACAAGCCCTGGAAACATGGCGCCACTATCTAGAAGGAGCAAGAATGCCCTTTGAAATATAGAGTGATCATGCCAATTTACAATACTTCATGAAATCACAGGATCTGAACTGGAGACAAGCGCGATGGGTACAATATCTATCCCATTTTAGCTATGGCTTCCTTTACAAACCGGGAAGCACAAACACAAAAGCAGATGCTCTCAGTAGAAGAGAAGATCATGCAGAAGGAATAGAAAACAATAACAAGGGAATAACCCTCCTCCTGCTAGAAAACTGCATAAATGCCATTACAAAAATAGAAATACCAATAACAAAAACACATACAGATGCCAAGATCTTGGAATAAGGATCAGATGGTGCTGCAGGCTTCAATCTTACAGCAGTAGAAGAACTAAAAATACTGCCAAAAGAAAGGATACTTATTCTCATAGGACTTGCCATGAGTATTCCACAGGGATCTTATGGAAGGATTACACCAAGAAGCGGACTAGCCCTAAAACATGGAATCAATGTAGGAGCAGGAGTAATAGACTCTGACTACCATAGAGAAGTAAAGGTACTTCTTTTTAACCATGGAGATGAAACCTTTGAAGTCAAGAAGGGAGATCAGATAGCCTAATTAATCATCAAATACATCCTCACTCCCATCCTGACAGAGGTTCCCTTCCTCACTACCACAAACCAAAACACCATAACCATAACAAATAATGGAGATGAAATATCCAAAACCATTAAAAACACACTCAATTTCCTATCTGAAACAAAAATCACAAAACTACTAGAAAAACACTCACTCATCTCCCATAGAGGATTCTTATGGAAACACAAGGCACTATTCATACCAAAAGAAGCACAGGTGTGAATGAAAATAATCATCACACATCACAATACACCAATAGCAGGACACACTGGAGCTGCAAGAACAATGGAGTTAATCCAGCATTCCTATTGGTGGCCAAAAATATTTGATCATGTAAAAGAATACATTTCACATTGTACAAGGTGTGCACATATGAAAACAGGAAATCAACTGCCAAGTGGTCTTCTTAGACCCTTGGAAATCCCAGAACAGCCATGGAAGGATATCACGGTAGATTTTACCACAGATCTTCCACTCTCTAAAGGATTTGATTCAATCATGGTAGTCGTAGACCAACTAACCAAAAAAGTCAAATTTATTCCCACAGTCAAAACCATCAATGCCCTGGGAACAGCAAGACTATACCTTGACAACATGTAGAAGCATTATGGTCTTCCAGGCTCTATTGTATCAGACTGCAGACCTCAATTCGCTTCCCAAGTCATGCAAGATATATGTAAATCCCTGGGAATTAAAGCAAAAATGTTGAACACGTATCATCCTCAGATGGATGGACAAACAGAGCAAATGAATAGAGATCTACAACAGTATCTCTGCCTGTTCACTGCCAAGAATCAGAACAATTGGGTAGATTGGCTAGCCCTTGCCCAATTCTCGTACAATTTGAAGCAGCAGTCTTCTACAAAGAAATTCCTGTTCAAACTAACTCAAATGTACATCCCGTGCATGAGTTTTGAAAAACACACATGCATAGCACCTTCAGCCACAGACTTTGTCGGAAATACCAAAGATGTGCTTAATAAAGCCAAAAATAACCTTAAAACTGTCCAAGAAGCGATGAAATGAAAAGCTGACAAACATCACACCAAAGCCCCATCCTATTCCATTGGGGATGTAGTTTGGCTAAGTACAGATGATCTATGCCTCACTAGACCCTCACGTAAACTATCAGAGAAGTGGATTGGACCCTGTCCAATCACCACTCTCCTCCCTAATGCAATTGAACTACACCTCCCCAAAAGCATGCATGTTTGCAGTTGCTTCAATGTCTCCAAGGTCAAACCATACAAAGGACCCTTAGATGGACAACCGGTAGATAAACCCGGACCAATTCATATCACACCCAAATGAGAGGAAGAGTTTGAGGTGGATTACCTCATAGACTCAAGACTTTACCAAAAGTAGTTGGAGTATCTAGTCTACTGGAAAAGGTATGA
>JBBPRP010000751.1:0-10879 GCA_038093135.1 Leccinum longicurvipes
AGGATGAATACCTGCGCGAACGTAGTACCAATCTGGGTCATAAGGTGCAAGCTCCTTGTAAGAGCCGGTTTTGACGAGGTCGACCCATGTTGGGACCTCGAGCTTCCCGGAGCGCTTGAGATGGGATGCGTATGCAGAGATGAAGGCCTCTGCGCTGATGAGAGAGTGAGCCCCGAGCGCGTAGGTGGAGATGGAGAACAGACCTGATGTCTCTTACGCCTGGCATGATGAAGGGGGAGATACGGGGAACGTCGAGCGCGGGTGATGTGGTGGCGCGTGTACGAGTAAATTAGAGTTTAGAACGGAGTTGCATCTGTGCAGTTCTTGCTTAGTCAGGTGAATGAGCTGGCTCGTGTGATTGGGAGGGCAGAGTGAGATCGCACCGGATCTGATTTATGAGAGCGTAAAGATGGCTAGAAATCAACGCGAGAGATTGTCTGATGCATTTGTGTGCGAGACAAGAGTGTTCATGCACATGCCCCGGGGTTGGAATGACTGACTGGTGCCACTTTCACAGACACACACAGTCTGCATGACCACGTCGACGTCGATTTGTTCTCTTCCTCCCGAGTTGCTCATCGAGATATTCGTAGCCACTTGTCGCTCTGGCGCACCATTCGCCCCCCTCATTCTTTGCAGCGTTTGCAAGCTCTGGCGGGATATCTGCCTCGCTTCCCCAAGAGCATGGCAGCTCATCGTCCTCGACAGGTCTCCCCGACCACTCTCCTCCGTCATGGCACAGGCAGACCTTTGGATCGCTCGCTCGGCCCCCTTCCCCTTCACCGTAGATGTGGACCTCGCTGACTTTGAGCGTCTCCTTTCGATCATGTCCTGCTTTCTGCCCCATCTATCTCGCTGGCTCGATTGCAGAATATCCTTCCAGGGCCGTACCTCCCATACCAGACTTTCCGGTCCTACCCTTCCCACCAGTCGCCATGTCCTCCATCACCTCGACGTCCACCTAAGGACCCCCTTCGACCCCCAAGGAGACGACGACGACAAGATCTTCTTTTCTTGCGGAACAAGCGTGTCCCGACACGTCTCCATGAAAATCACAGCGTCCAACCTCCCCTCAGCGGACTCCATCAACCCCCTTCACTTCACCTCTCTCGACATCACAGAGACTTCTCTCACCCACACCGTTTGCTCTCCCGAGCTGCTCGGCTTCCTTTCTCGCTGCCCCAATCTCGAACACTTTTACTTCCACGGTGTCTTTTACCAGGAGGACGTCCTATCCTCATCCCCAGTCATCGTCACGCTTCCACGCTTGCACACCCTCCTGTTGGACCTCATCTGCATTCAGCGCAGTGTCCTCTCTCATTTGCACCTCCCGGCACTTAGAGAGCTCTATCTTCGCCGTTTGAATATGGACATTTCTCTCGATGGTTACTACGTCCAAGAGCTCGGAGACAGTGACGACGAAGCTCATGACTTTTCCCAGTCCCCCTCGAGTGACCATCACACCGGCATGGGTCTCAGGAAACTCATCCTGCGTTCCCGTCCCCCCCTCGAGATTCTCGACATGGATCTTTCTGACATGCGCACGAAAGACTTTAGATGGGTGTTTGATAGACTGCCGCACTTGAGGCAGTTCTCCATCGTCGGATCGGACATGTCTGATGAGGTCGTGCACCTCTTCCGGCCCGAACTTATACCATCAACAGTTCTCGGCTCCGGCGATGGTCGTTGCCGGGTCCGCCTTCCGCAGCTGACGACGCTGAAATTTTTTGGTTGTCAACAGTTTTCAGGACCGGCTTTGGTAGAGGCACTCAGTACTCGAGTTCTTTACACGGACGCGGCAACACCCAACGAGACGCTGACAAATGTCGTTGTGTCTGGATGCCACAACTTTACCACCAATCATGGCATGCACCTGTCATGGTACCTCCATGATCGTCTGCATTTCTCATAGAACATCGCAATGTTCTCTTGGTCTATCTATGTTGTTATCCGTATTCTTCTTTGTTCGACGTTTGTATTCTATTGTATATATTAATGTAGCTTTCAAATCTGTATCATCTCGCTCCGAAGTACATGGTGACAACAAAATACCAATCGCGTGTGGTAGTTGATCAGAAAACTGAACCACAAGTCCCTTTCGGACATTTGACTACGACCAGCAGTCTGACTCGTAAATAATGAGTACGATTACAATTTTGTACCAGCTAGTACCCGTCAACAGTCCGAGTTCTGGACCTTATTGCTAGATCAACACCAATGGTGCCCCAATCACGTCATTGGATCAACGGGTACACGCGGCGAAGTTGGAATCTGTGGCCCATGAGATGAGGCTCCAAGATGGCGCATTCATCATGTCTAAGCGGTCAGCATCAGCAATAACAATGGTGCATAGAAAATAACCACAAACGGCATTGAGGTACTTCGCTCTCACTGTTATAGGTCCCGGTTCGGATATTAACTGATCGGTGTGCTCCTGGCCAAGGTGGGGGCGTAGAAGCAGTTCGAGTTCTTCGCACCTCTCTTATATATAGAGTAGTGCCCCCCTCATCAGCCTTTTGTCTTCTAGAGACTCTTTTGAACTGTGCGAAAATGATCTTCAAGGGTAGTAAGGATGGGACTGGTCACTGGAGGATGTGATGATATGAGGTGAATTTTTCAGATTCAGAGTGCTCAGAAACATTTGCGTTGTCATGGAGAGGACTGTGACGCCTCAGGGGTGTAGGGAGAAAAAACGGCAGGGAGCTTGCAGCTCACATGTACAGGGGATTTTGCGTGATTGGATACAATGTGGATTGGTAATGGAGAACAAGCGTGACATCTCGCGCAGTGGCCCACCCATTGATCAAGATGAGGTGTTGTCTGCGTACCTTATATAATCGTGACAGTCACGTCCCATGGCAGGACCAGATTTTCCTTGTCCACATTATCTGAGCTGTTGTATTCACCCACTGGGACCGAACCTGATTGTTTTCATCTGCTTCGGAACCGCCAGAGCTACTTTGCAAATCAAGTCCCTCGTGTAACCATTCTGTAAATCTCTTGTCGTCGGAGGGTGTTGGCATGACTCAGAGCAGTAATCGCGAGCAGGCGTGCTGGCAGCCACCCTCCGCGAGAGTGGTCGCGACGTATGGGAGAGGCGGGCGGGGAGGAGGAGCTTCTCAGATCAGCAGAAGCCACCAGTGATCTATAATGAGGTATGATCCCATCATGGGGCCAGCCAAGCAAGGACTCCTTGCGAGTCCAACCTGCGCTTTCTCATTCCCATGCAGTGATCGTGACGACGCCCTCCCCTGCCATCAGGCAGATTCACGCGAGCAACACTGAAGGCCTAGGCTCTTTCCAACTGGCTTGGCTTGAGCTTCCGCGTATTCCTGGACGCTGCTCACATTGTGCTTGACGCTGCTGCTACCATTCTCGGAGCAGGTTTCTACGAAATAGCCGCCGAGTGGCTCGAGCTGGGTCGATTTCGGATCGTCTTATTCAAGTTAGCACCGAGGGGTAGCCATGCGTTGCAGGCTCTCAGATCTATCACCGTGACTTTTCCAGTCACGATCAAGTCACAAGTACCAGTGCCTGTACAGGTAGGTAGTGATGTGCATGATGTACGGCGACATGAATTCTCAGCGCTTATCACCCCAATTTGTATAATAGAGCAGGACCTATTACTGTAGCGGTGGTTGAACCCCCCTCAACCTTTCTCACCCACTATTCTCTCCCCGTGTGTGCAATGGATTCTGCTCTGCACACCAACTTGGAGACCCTCCAGCTGAATAATTATCCTTCCCGTGCGCCCATTCTTATTTGAACACGAACCATGTTTCTGAGGAAGAGTTGTAGTTGTGATCGTCACTGCCATCGTATACGATCACAGTAACTCCCTCTCGCACATGTTCAAAATTTATTCTGACTTCGATATTTCCAGTCCTTATGCTTTCGAATGAGGTGCTGTGCCTCATTTTTTATTCAAAAATCGTGCACGAACCTCACTCTGATGGATGACATCCGCAGATAGAATATATCTGGGTTCGAACATGCATTGCTGCTTTGTTGTCCAGGCGAGCGACGTTATGGATACTCACGATCGGCAGCAGAAATATACAGAAAATTTGCCCATACAGAGGTGATAATGGTTGTAACGTGAGACTATACAGAACAAACCTTGGACCCTGGTGTCCACGATCTTCGTTATCGTGCGTTTGAACCCCTCGTGGCTATCGTCGTGATGACACCATACTGCAATGCTAAAACATTGTCGCATTGTACATAACAGATTCGATATCTCGGACCCTGTGGCTTTATGTGCATTCAAGGTTATTTCTTGTCATTTATCCGATATTAATGCTCCCTTGGTTCATCAGCATTGGTTCCTTCTGTAAGTCCAGGATTTCAGAGGTTGCGTTGGGAAAAACTGACTCCTACATTTGAGTGGGGACCTCCTTTTTACCTGGTCCTGAAAATGTGAGGTTTTCCTCCCTTCCTCCTTCGCTGACCACTGACTCGTGGTGATGACCTGCAGCTGTGAGTCTCCGTTGTTATTACTTGTACTTTGTCTGGAATGTCGTTCACACATTGTGCCAATGAACAGTTGTAGGTGTTCCCTCCTGCCACTTCGCGTGTATGGTGTTGAGAGATAATTCCAAGGTGGGGTGCTCTATATCATCAGTGTATGGGCAAATTTTCTGTATATTTCTGCTGCCGATCGTGAGTATCCATAACATCGCTCGCCTGGACAACAAAGCAGCAATGCATCACATTGATTACAGTGGTGATGATCCTACGCATATGGGTGATGTACAATCGATCAAAGATAACCCTTGGTATACTCCTCACTTCGTACATCGTGGAAATCGTTCTGTCGACTATTGCAAACATCGTCTACAGCAATCCAAAGGATTTCGTAGGTATATACTAGAAGCTGGTGTCGACAAGTGATGTGTCGCACTGATGTGTCCTTGTACAGTGACTGTCTATCAGGTGTTGGATCTCTCGTTCTGCTTGCAGAGCGCCCTATCTGCCAGCTGGAATGGAGCGGCTAGCCTCTCTCAGCTCGTGCATGCAGGAATAATGTGCACGCTAGTGATCGTCCAGTTCACGATCCGCTCGGTTCAGATGTACACAGCTACGAAACAGTGGCGACTCGGCCCGTTTACTAACCTGATGTTCATGGAAGGCGTGGCTTACTTTTTTGCGTACGTTCTCTTTGTCCTCTTTGTCCACTCTAGCACTGTAACATGGATATGGGGCTAACGTCTACGTTCGGTCGCAGCGTCCTGATGTGGAGTCTCATCAACACTTTGTCCGACTTCAATGTTTCAGCAGTGGGTCCGCAAAGTGTACCTCTGTTCCTTGTGCAATATGTTCCTATAGCCACCCTTACCCCGCGATTCATATTGAGTATTCGGGAAATGTATGCGCGCGGTACTATTTACGGCGGAAGAGGGCATGGGATTGATACGGGGTTTGGCTTAACAGCTTTATCTAGCCATGGGGTGAGCCGTTCATCGATCATATTTGCGGACGGCGGGGAAAGAGAGGGATTAGGGTACGATAGCGAAGATATACCGATGCAAAGAGGAACAGCGTAACATCGTCCGAATCAGAGCAGACTCTGCGCTAATGTCGATATCCATGCATCGTAGCATTGTCACTCGCAGACCGCCGATAGTACATAATACAAATCTGGATGAATTTCTTCGTTGGCCAATACTGTTCTGAATCAGCTGAAGAGGGCGATAATACTAGTCCAGCGCTCGGAACGCACACGTCGTAGCCAGCCTTCATGATAATAGATAATTAAAGACCCATGTCAGGGCGATCTAGGAGTCAGGATAGCAACCCTTAGGATGAGATTTGCATTGGTTAGCAAGTTGTGTATTTGGTTATTCAAGGCTCCTGCAGACCTGCGCGGTCTGACACGCAGAAAGGAACGCGAGACCACCCTTCGGACGTGACAATCGAATCTCAGGCAGCGACCGTCCCCGAGGCCGTGTCCGCTATCCGATCCTGTATGCCATGACACGAGAAATGGACCCAGTCAACAGCCCTTATCTTTTCTATCACGTCCTCGACGATACCATGAGAGTTGTGCAGGGTCACGAATGGGGAGTCACCGGTATACAGCGCTCTGATGTGGTCGATCTCTTCCTCCACGGACGCCAGTACACCGAGCTCGTCTGTCAGCGGCTGGGGGATGGACGGACTCGGATGGCCAGGCCAATCAACCCCACTAAAAACGCGACCAGAGGAACGGTACGACATCAGTCGAAGTGAGACGTGAGTCACTAGTCACTGGGCAACGTTCTAGATGTCATGTAGGTTCTCGAGTGGAGAGCACGGGGTTAATTTTTGCCGCTGATCTGAAATCGTGCGAAATGCCGAATCCAACGTTGTGCAATCCAACGTTGCGTGATCCTGTGTACATATGCAATCTCAGAACTTGAATATCTGCTTCGCAGATGGATCAGCCTATTGGACCAAGGGAGAATTCAGATTCAGATCACTCGAAGGCGTGCTCACCTGCTGCAAAAAAGCACGTACATGTTTTCATAACTCGTACGTGGGCAAGCATTGGGTATAGTGGAAATATGTGTAACATCGTTTTACAGGAATCTGCGTTACGGATATTGTTTCTGGCCTCCGTCGCATGCCAGCAAACTTCTATCTTACTGTCGAGATCAATGGAAGGACCACGGAGACTTCGAGCAAGCCCGCATCAGTAGGTAAGGACGTGATGGAATGGGATCAAGAGATCCTTCTGTGAGTTACTTATTTACATGCTGTCGCCATGTCTTCTGAGCATGCCTCGATTGCAAGGCCGTCGGAGCCGGCGTCTGCAATTTCGTTCAGAGTTTACACATCCTTCGAGCTTGGACCAAGGCTCGGGAATGGAGAATTACTTCGCCAATTCAAGATTACTGTAGCAGACGTGCTCCATCGAGACGGGAACTACCAGCGCAAGTTCACTTTGTTACTGTCCTGCTCTCTTTGACCTTTCCTTGCAGCTGTCAGATTTTTGACCCAGAGGGACGAGATTTTTCCGTCATGTTCTTCAGTCACAATTACTACCGAACGGCGAGTTTGCGCGCTCAGTAAATTCGCAACCAAACTCGACGTGAGCGAATTGTTCATGCCATTGTAGATGCGTCATAACTTTCTGGAAACAGCCACCAGAGTCGAGCGTAATAAGTGAGCTAGGACAACTCACAGACACGGGACATCGCTCCCTCCTACGCTATCGTCAGCTCCAGGATCAAACAGATCTCGACAAAGCTGTTGCGTGCTTCGAGCAGGTCCTGGATATGTGCCCACTTGCCCACCCCAATCGCTCTACTGTGCTGTTCAACTTGGCCAATGCAAAGTTCATTCATTGTCAAGTCAATGATCGTTACCTTGACTTACACGTGCCCATTTCCCTGTACCGGGATGCGCTACTGCTTCGTACCAGCGGTCACCCAGACCATGCCGCCACAGCCCTCGATCTTTGTTTCGCTCTACTAGCACGTTTTCAAAGCCGAGGTGACGAGGCTGACAGGATGGAAGCTAAAGAATTACTCTCGATAGCTTTTGAATTCTTTCCGGCTGAAAGCTACGGATACCGAGCAGCTCGTCTTGCATTACGAATGGCAGAAGTTTCCACTGCTATTCCGGAGATGGTGGCAGAAATATTTGACGAGGATAGCATAGATCCGGATGATGAAAAATTCATACAAGAGGGCCGCCTTGTCCTGATGGATTTACCACTCTGGGATCCACGTCGGCCAGCAGTACTTGCTACCCTTGGGAATTCATTGTATCATCGATTCGAGAGAGGTGGCAACCTCACAGACATTCATGAGGCAATTTGGATGTTGCAGGATGCCGTGAAACTTACTGCCGATGAACACCCCGACAAACCAGCCTTATTGAGCATTTTTGGGAGCTCATTATCTCGTCGCTTTGAGCACATTGGCGATCTCGCAGACATTAACAGATCTATCTCGATATTTGAACATGCCATCTGTCTCGCTCCCAACCACCATCCTGAAAAGCCAAATTGGTTGACCAACCTCGGGGCCTCGTTATCTCATCGCTTCGAGCGTCTCGGCGACCTTGCAGATATTGAGAAGTCCATATCGGTGTCTGAGGAAGCAGTCCAGTTGACTCCCGATGACCATCCTGGAAAACCAGCTCTGTTGATCAACCTCAGTTCTTCTTTGTGTCGTCGCTTCAGCTGTCTTGGTAACGTGACGGATATTGACATGTCCATCAGGATTGCTGAGGAAGCAGTCCGAGCCACTCCCGACAACCATCCTGAAAAACTGCTTCGGCTGGCCAATCTCGGGATCTCGCTGTCTCGTCGATTTGAGCGCCTCGGTGATGTAACAGATATTGACAAGTCTATTTCTATGTTTGAAAAGGCAGTCTATCTCACTCCCGATGGTCATCCCGGAAAGAAAGATGTGTTGACTAGCCTTGGGAATGCATTAACAATTCGCTTTGGACGCCTTGGCGATCTCGCGGATGTTGATAGAGCCATTTCCACGCAAGAGTTGGCAGTCCATTTCACTCCTAATTTCCATCCCGATAAACCAGGTCTGTTGAGCAACCTTGGAAACTCGTTAATGAGTCGCTTTGAGCACCTCAAAGACCTCGCGGATATTAACAGGTCTATTTTGATATTTGAGGAAGCTGTCCCTCTCGTTCCTGACGACCGTCCTTTCAAGTCAGCAGTGTTGACCAGTCTCGGGAACGCAATGTTTCGTCGGTTCGAGCTCCTCGGTGACATCATTGACATTGACAAATCTGTTTTGGTGAAAGAGGAGGCGACCCGCCTTACCCCAGATGACCATTTCAGCAAACCAATTTTGTTGAACAACCTCGGGTCGTCGCTGTTGAGTCGCTTTGATAAACTCGACGACCTCCTGGACATTAACAAATCAATTTTAATGTTTGACAAGGCGGTCTGTCTCACTCACGATGGTGATCCCAAGAAGCCGGCTCGGTTGAGTAATCTGGGGTCTTCGCTAGCTCGCCGTTTTCAGGTCCTTGGTGAACTTCCAGACATCAACAAATCCATTTCGATGTTCAAAGAAACAGTCCGTCTCACCCCCGATGACCATCCGACGCGGTTGGGTCAATTGTACAACCTTGGGACGGCGTTTGTGATGCGTTTCGGGCAATCTGCGGACCCTTCTGATCTCTGCGATGCCGCTCTGCACTTTTCAACCGCCACTCGTGCTCCCACGGGTTCCACTTCCAACCGCTTTCTTGCAGCACGCGGCTGGATTGCTTCTGCGACTCTCCAAGACGACTCTCAGGCCGCCCTCGACGCGTACGGCGCCACTATAGACCTTCTTCCTCAATTGGCCTGGCTCGGGCTTCCACTCACGGAGCGCCTCCGCGTACTCTTGGACGCTGCTCATGTCGCGCAAGATGCTGCCGCTACCGCTCTTGAAGCCGGTTTCCCCGAAATAGCCGTCGAGTGGCTTGAGCAGGGTCGATCGATCGTTTGGAGTCAGTTCCTCCAGCTCCGCACGCCAGTCGACGAACTCCGCGTCGAGTACCCAGACCTTGCTAATCGATTTCAACGGATCTCGCAGGAGTTGGAATGGGCAAGCTCTCGACACGACTTTGTATCGTCCCTCGGGTTGATGAACGATGGTTTCAAGTCTGCTGACACCAGCGCCATCTTCAGTGCCGGTCTCTCTGGTGCAACCACTGGTGATCGATCTCTCGAGATACATGTCCAGAGACAGCACAACCTCGCTCTTGCGCGGGAAAAGCTCCTCATCGAGATCAGGTCACTGCCATGCTTTGATCGGTTCTTGCTGCCCAAGACGATTGAGCAGCTCTCCCCCTCGGCCCACGCTGGGTCCGGGCCGGTCGTCTATCTCAACGCGAGCAAACAGCGGTGCGACGCGTTAATCGTCGTGCCAGACGGGGAGAGCGTGAGCGTTATCTCCGTTGCGCTTCCGGGTGTGCGGTATCGGGAGGTGGAGGAGCTACGGCGCCTGCTGCATCTATTGCTCACTCACCATCGGCTCATTCTTTCTCGTGGAGATATTACTGCGTTCATCCCACATGACGAAGATGGAGACAAGAACTTTGCTTTACAGCGGCTATTTGAGAAGCTGTTTATTGATGATGAGGGAGATAGGGCGGTTAAATTGAAGCCGCAACAGATCGAGGGGTCTACAACTGACGACCTGCTCCGGAATATTCTGGAGTACCTCTGGAACAGCGTTGTGCGTCCGATTCTGGATGCCCTCGGATTTTCGGTACGTCCATGTAATAATGCCTAAGCTTTCTGACAGACGCCTGCAATGCTCCCAGACTCCGCCCCCTTCTTCAGAGCGAATGGTCCGTATATTTTGGTGTTCGACCGGGCCTTTCGTCTCGCTTCCTATACACGCCGCTGGTCTGTATGGTACAACTGAGACAGGCACCAAGCTCTCTGATTTTGCTATATCCTCGTACATACCCAGTCTTAGTTCCCTCGGATCGTCAACGC
Source organism: Leccinum longicurvipes (assembly GCA_038093135.1). NCBI lineage: Eukaryota > Fungi > Basidiomycota > Agaricomycetes > Boletales > Boletaceae > Leccinum > Leccinum longicurvipes. The sequence continues at coordinate 10,451 of JBBPRP010000751.1, forward strand.
AGAGAGACTCGGACTCAAACGCCCCCCCGTCCCATATCCGCCTTGTCGCCGTACCTCAGCCTCCGACAGACGGACTTGGTGTGTTAGTGTCCGTGGAGGAAGAGATCGACAACATCAGAGCATTGTCCGCCAATTCTCCCCTCGTGATCCTCCAGGAATCTCGCGGTACCGTCGAAGATGTGCTCGAGAAAATGAAGACCGCCGATTGGGTCCACTTTGCGTGCCACGGCGTGCAGGACCCGCGCGACCCGCTCTCGAGCGGGCTCTGTCTCGCGGACGGGCAGCGTCTGAAGCTGTCGGATATCATTAAGTTGTCGCACCCGACCACTGGCACTTCAAGGCGGGGCGGCGGCGGCCTCGCGTTTCTGTCTGCGTGCCAGACTGCGCAGGGGGATGAGAAGCTGCCGGAGGAGTCGGTGCATCTGGCTG
>JBBPRP010000752.1:0-10866 GCA_038093135.1 Leccinum longicurvipes
TGAGTGATGTCCTACGTAGCAGATCGTGTTCGATCGAAAGTTAAGAGGTAGGAGTCAACTCAAGTGTTATTCGAGCCGCACGAGCTTTGACCACCGCGTAGCTTATTACCCAACCAATTTTCAAGGCGAACGCAGGAAACTGAGTGAGATTGGTATTGGCAATGAGCGCACCACCCGGAGCTCGGTTACGTATAACTACTGTAGTGCAGATCAACAAAGCATTCCGATTTGGAGGGGGTTTCTGACAAGGTTCGGACACGCGTATCAGTATGACGAGTGTAAGCGGGCCTCGTGGGCCGGAAATATTTGTGTCATTGTACCCGCTGTAGCACAACCTTGTCTGTTTGCAAAGAAAAAAAACTCTTGTTCACGGCCGGGAGACTCCAAGAGGGAGGCTAAAGGTAGAACAAGGGTCGTGATGGCTACCAATATTATCGGGGTGTCCGTGTGTACGGGGGGTGGATTAGAGTTTTGTTTATCTGAACGAGGCGAGGCGAGGCGGGGCAGTTTCCTAAACGGTCAGCAACAAACGATTGACCAAATGAGCAAAAAGGCTTCGACATATCTTTGTGCTACAAATGGCCCTTTCAAAAGTATAAGAACTTTCGCTGTCTAGCCCTCGGTAACGTCCCAGACCAACTCCCCGTGTCAGACATCCACAGCAACCATTACATCATTTCCCATCCCTCCCTCATAATGTTCCAGCTTCGTCCTGCCCACCCTATTCAGACAAAAGCCATCTGGGACTCTGAAGACGCGTCCTCTGTATCCGCCATGTACTCTGCTCAGCAGTCCTACCCATCCAACGTTCAGCTTCCCCGCACCCTTCAGCGTCCTCCTTACGCCGACATCCCTGTCCAGAACATGACAGCAGTCGGCCCAGAGCTGGCCGGCGTTGCTATTGAATATGTTCGCCGTGGTCTACGCGTTCAGGCCAACCAGTGAGCACCCTTCATTGATCTATGTTCTCGTTGCTTACGCCCCAGCCTCTTGCGATAGGATGTTGGCTGGCATATCGGCGCTTTCGCCATCTCATCTGCCCTCGTCTATACCGCGTTCGCAACTCCAGCAGACCCGATCCCTCACAATCCCGCTCCGTGCAACATCCAATGCAACCTCCTACCCGACGCATGTTCTGGCCCTCTCTAGATCGTCTTCTCAGGACTCTTCTGTACTTCTTGTCCCCACTCACGCAGTCGTCCTCGCGTCCCAGTGCGCGTCCCTTCCCCGTTTACCCCCTTCAGCTGTCTCCGGACACCCAAACGCTACTGTTAGCGTCACCCTGCCCGTCCTCCCACTTTCTGTGCCCTCACCAGCCGCGTTCGCGCCATTGCACACATTTTTGTATACGCACTCCATCGCCCAGTTGCTCTCCACGCTCGTTCCAGCACTTCCCTCGGCCTTCCTTTCCACGCTTACATCCTCCCAAGCTCTGAGGGGGACGCTTTCTTCTGGTCCTGCATTGCATTCGCTTTCGGCACACCTCCACACCTCGGCACCCGGAATGAGCGCGCTTACCAACGTCGCCCAAAATATCGCCGCTGTCTGGCGTAACGCGGTCGCTCTTGGCGTTCATGATCCCGAACTTTGGGATTGTCTCGATCTTGCATGGGAAATCGTACTGGGCGCAATGAATCTTGGTGCTGGTGCACGCTGAACACGACGCGCTGGCGCGACGGTTACGTCAATTTTACAAAATTGGACTCATCCATCAAAATCCCCCGTCATATGGAGTTTCTCACCATCATACTTTTCTCATTTGCAACACCACTATACACGTCTAACAATGGCTTTGGAATTTGTATCCTTTAACACCTTTCGATCTTCTATAGATCACGTATGGTTGTACCATTGGCCCCGCCTCTGATACCCTCTAGTCTATTTCGAGTTAATAACGTCGAAAACATGTATCTACTATCACACGTGCAACAAACAATGACTTTCCGCCTGATTCATGCATTGTCTTCCAAACGGGACGAGGCTTTCTACGGGAATGAACACGCACCCGGTCTGGGTACCGTCCAGGGACTCGGTCTCTTCCAGAAGCCCCGCCTACGACATCGGTCGTCGTATCAACCAAATTGCGTTGCGGTGCCATGTACCTTAATGTATTAGTGACATGAGCTGTCTGACATTTTAATTCTAACGTCACTTTTTTTCCAACCACTGCAAGTAATTGCCAGGGTGCTTAGTCGGGAAAGAAGTCGCAATGATCCAATAGTCACCAAAAAGATGGGGACAAAGAAAAGTAATGACCACGAGTCCAAGATCAATCTACGAAGTTCAAGGTACTGCTAACCCACGTCATTTCTTTTAATACCTTACAGTTTCTGGGTCTACCCTTCTCGCCGCCTAATACTTTAGTCCCTTTTGGACACTACTGCGGACCATTGTCAGGGCCTTTCCAGTTTCAGCGCATCTCCCTTAATCAGAAAAATTGAGAAGCGAGACAGATGTGCGATCGCAGCCGAGTCGCTGGCACATCGATCGCTTGATCGGAAACGTGGTACGTCACAAGATGATAACTGATCCATGTCGCGAAGATGTTATTGGTGGGCTTGAAAGGTCATCGATGTGAAGTAATTATCCAGCGGGATTTTTTCCCCCGCGGAGTTGTGCAGAATACTTGCATGGACTACGTGAGTGTAAAATTCGCCTGAAAGCTGGAATTCCGTGAAGTACGTGGGGTGAGTGCAAGATGATGGAGTAAGTAAACGGATACTGCGCGGTGAACAATGTTATTCTTCAAACCATCAATATGACGGGAGTCCCAGAGGTCGAACTTGACCTGGGTTTTTGAGCAGGATAATTCATTGACATTATTTGTCCTGGGAAAAGACGTTCCACGTCTTCGACAGTATCCTGCGACAGTAGCTCGACGGAGGTATATCCGTGAGCACCACCAGACAGAGTTTCGGCAAGGTGGTGGCCACGAAGGGGTATGCCACGGTGTAAGCCCTCACTGGCAGCTCCGATAAAGTGGCACGCGAGATTAGGTAAAGCCAGGAGCGGAGAAAGAGGCTTCCTGCGGTCATAGCCCTTAGAAGAGTAGGAACGGCTGCCTTCCTACTTCAGGGTCTGCCTACGGGAGACTAGTCATGGCCAGCATTTTCTCGTTTCCATACAGTCACCCTACCAGGACCAGCTTGAGAGCGGTTTCGGCTTTCGCCACGCACAAGACATTATACTGAATGACTTGGATGTCGAGCAACTCATCAACACTACTGTCGGCTGGACTCGGGCTTGTCGCGAGCCTGAGGTTCAAGTTGTTCAGTCATGTCACATTGACAAACACGAACCTGGAAAAAAGTGCGGTAATTTGCTAGGAAGTTACATTACACTCTTTCGTGCGTGGTAGTATGTACTTCGCCGGGAGGGCCTCCGAGAACATGATTTTTAGATCTTGTCATATGTAGTGAGTCGACGAGTGGGAGAGTTGAAGCGACGTACTAAGTATTTATGTAATTTATTGTGCACCTTGCGCAGCGGCACCGTGACTCAAACGGCATTGGTTTGATAGCACCAACTACCACTAGTAAACTCCAGGGAGGTCAAGCCTTCAACGAGTTGGATATTTTGAACTTGAATTGACTTGCCATCATGACCCGGTGTCACTTGCGCGATCATGATGGTTACACAAGACTCCGAACGGCAAGCAATACAGGCGCCCAGGTCCCATAAACTTGCCTTGGGCGCTTGTACTACCCATTCCCTTGCTTTACAAGTCACTCTCTCGAATCCACCTTCGCTCTGCTATGGACTTGGACGCTCGACATGAATATCCTCCGCCCGAGTTCGACGTTCGCGCGAAGATCGACGAGTTTTCGACATTGTTATCCAGAACCATCATCTGCTTTTATCAGTTCCTAGCCTCGGATAGCGAATCAGAAGTTCCTCGAAGGCGACTACTCGACGAATACATCACAGTGGGTGGCGCCGCGAACAGTACCAGGATCCTTCTGGATACGAGCGACGAGCGGAAAACTGAGGGTTACCTGGAGCGTCGCAAGAAAATAGAGGATCTATGGGCCGCGGAGGGGCCTCTTGGGCAGTTTGCTTCCCACATGGAGAATGCATACAATATCATGTCAAAGGCGATCGAGGAACACAAAAAGGTTGCTACTCCCACTCGAAGAAGGGGTCCGTTCCCGCTTCCGCTGGAAATGCTGAACGAGGAGATTCGCCTTATTCAAGAATACAAGCAAGCGGCTGCAGACACGTTGTATGACAACTTCTACAGATCGTACGTTTCTCCTGCATCATTTTCTAATATCTCATATGGTCGTCGCATTCTAGGAACGGAAAGACAGATCCCAAAAGTTGGTCTTGTCGCTTCGTTGTGGTGCTATTCTAATGGTCGTGTGGCCACAGTTCAACTGGCGATGAACATCGTTAAATGGCTAGATTATATCGATACGACTGATAGGCAAGAGTTCATGTCACGGGAGAGACATGAAGGAACTTGTGATTGGATTTTCGATCCTGATATTTGCAAGCGCTACGATGAGTGGCGGCTGGCCACAGAAGGGTTTATCTGGATTTGTGGCAAAGGTATATTAATTGCGTTCCTTGTCTGTGCACGGCTCAGTCTCACTATGATGCAGCTACTTCTGGAAAATCTGTCATCATGTTAGTCCATAGAGCTCCCCTGTGATCAAATCTAACGTTTCGCAGTGCCGCGATAGTTGATCGGGTATTCAAGGAATTATGGGAAAACATTGAGAAACAGGACAAAGGAGGTGGTAAACGAGAATGTGATGAAACGCTACCCGTTCGCCCAGAATTCTTCCCTGCGTTCTACTTCTTTGATTTCCGCGACATTCGTTCCCTGAAGACCTCCACATTCCTCAAGTCCCTTTTTGTCCAGTTCCTGCAAGTGCCGGAACCAGATCTTGCATTGACCTTCCCTGCTCTTTCTCAGCGGTTCTTGGATGGTTTTCCACCACCCACTGATATAGGATCCTTCCAAGATCTTGTCTTACATGCTATGCGATCTCATGAGAAGAAAGCTATTTTTGTCGACGGTCTTAACGAGTGCGATGACATTCCTGCGGTAATGTCTTTTCTTGAGAGGGCTATGCAAGAGGCAAATGTTCGAGTCTTGATCGCGAGTAGACCAGAACCCGATATTCTCGCTAAATATCGCGGCCGACCTACCATCGACCTGGAAGATTACATAGACCGCACAACAACCGACATGCGCGAGTGGCTGATGAAGCGGATGAAGGATCATTCCAGGCTCCAGGCAATTCCGGAACACAAGAAGGTTGAAGTGCTGAGCTCTGTGACTAGGGACGCTGAAGGATCGTAAGTACCACTCCCTTCACAAGAGCCGTGCGGGATCTATTCACCATCATGTGTAGGTTTTGGCATGCTCAGTGCGTTGTTGACTCTCTGGAAGTGTGTCGGTCCGTTGCACAGGTGAATATCATGGTTCACGACGCCCCAAAGGACCTCGAAACTATCCACTACAACCTTCTCAAAAGGGTAAACGAAAGAGGCGAAGATGTGCAACTTATCGTCTCGATGGCAATACGATGGTTGGGTGGTGCACTCCGCCCGTTGTCACTTTCTCAGATCATCGAGGCGGTTCAGATCGAACTAGGACACAGGCCTCCGCTCCATTTGAATGATGGTTTGACTGTCGTGACACCAGAGGACATGTTGATGCTTTGCGGAAATCTCATAAAGATCGACGACCGCACGGCAAGGCTAGGCCTTGGTCATCCGACCGTGCGAGTAAGGGTACCTATCGGGTCATTCAAAATGTCATCTCATGCATTGTGTTGTAGACTTTCCTCACACAACCGCCTCCCGATGATGAGTGTTTCTCTCGGTACTTCTTCGATGCGCATGCTATCCACAGGGACCTCGCCTTGCGTTCAATTACATACATCATGACAGACGACATCGAAAAGGCAATCGAGAAGTCTTACACACAAGCGTACATGTTCGACATTTGCAGACGCTACTCCATCATTGATTGCTGTCCCATGTTGACGTACGTCTTCGAAGGCGGGTTCGAACACCTTCGCTATTACACCCAGGAAGATGATGATGCCATCGACTTGTTGGTGCTGTTACAAAACCATATTCCCGAGAAGCCAGACAAATTCTGTGAGGTTCTCCAAGCGTTGCATGACCGCACCGAAGACACACCTTATCAATGGATCGTGGAGGAGAAGGAATTAGCTCTCGGCATTCTGGTTCGGTTTGGTCTTCCTTGGATGCTCAAGCGCTACTTGCTTCGGCGACGCGACCTTGCCGAGGGTGACGGAAAAGAAAAGTTGGTGAAGTGGGCAGAGAAGATTGGTCGGTTCGACCTGAGGGACATGCTGGTCGAATTCGAATTACCGGAGCTGACAGAGGAGATGGACATCGTGTTGGAGGATCCAGAACAGGTCTCTTTCGGAAATCCTGCAATAAATCCGCAAGAAATAGTTATGGTTGACGAATGATGATTTGGGGATATACTAGTCTTATCGAATTTCTAATTTGGACGCGTATTCTCCGAGTCGATTTCCTGTATTGCATTCTGGTTGTTATATGAACGTCAAGTTGAAAATCGAGTCGCGGGAGTATATAGTGACCAGTGGAGGTTGAGTGGAGGAACGCCTCGCCCAACATGTCTTCTTCCTCTGCCAGTAATCCAGAATCCTCCGAGATATTCAACGGATCGTCATATATTATCCTCCAGACGGTCACTCATGGAGGGCGTTCGTTATTCGCAATCAAGGATATTGGGCCTGGAACGCGGATACATGCGGAGGAAGCACCTTTCGCTCACGCTATCTACAAGGACTATCGAAAAGAAGTCTGTGCCTACTGTTTCGCATATTCTGCAAGCGATCATGCACCGCCCTCCGTCGGATCCTCTCGAACATGGAGGATCAAATCAAGTCAAGCGGGTGCGGCCACTGCATGGCTCTGCAGCGATGTCTGTAAAAACAATTTGGAAAGTGACAAGATATCTTGCCTATTGATGGAGGTGGATGCTCTCTTGACCAAGGGTCAAGCTGCGACTCGGAAGCGATTCAGATCACCGGACAAGGAAATGAAGGTCAAATCCATGCTTCCCTCGTTCGACCCCGGAGATAGGTCATTCGCACCAGGAGCTATTGACGTGGCATGGGAAAGCGCAAAAGCGCTCGTTGCTTCAAAGGCAGACCTTGCCCTTTATTACTCGACTCTCCACCTGGAGGACACAGAACTCGAGATCGCACGTTTGCTCGCGGCTGCTATCGTGCGCCGATACTGCAATGATCTTTCCTCCGGTCCAGCGTCGCAAACGACGCTAAGCCAAACCGGGTCCTGGCAGCAATTGCTCAATCTCCAGGCTAACGAGTTCCGCAATATCCAGACGCGACCGTACATGCTCACTGCTTACCTGAGAATATATGTCTTTCTTTCGAACGTACTTCCAGACTATCTCCGGAAATACACATCCACCATTCGCGAGGTACTTGCTCGCGACACCGGGAATGCTTTCGGGATCTGGGATGGTGATAGCAGAGACGAGATGATGGGATGGGGGATATGGGTCAACGCGAGCTATTTCAATCATAGTACGTATTTTATGCGCAGTCGGGCAAGGGGTTACAACGATGTTCGCAGGTTGCACGCCAAACGTTCAGAAGAGACGAGAGGGAAGAACGCTCTATTTCGAGGTCACTCGGAGTGTCCAGGCTGGGGAGGAACTGTGCATCAGCTACATTGACACGGACTCGGCGGTTGAACAGAGAAGGCGAGAGCTTGAGGAGAGCTGGTTTTTCACTTGCCGCTGTCCGCGGTGTGAACGAGAGTCTAGTTAGCACGTGCCTCGTTTAGCTAAATCAGTGCGTGTGGCAGCCACGTTCGATCAGCCAGTGCACTGCAGCAGGCTCGGTTTTGGAAACAACACATTCTCACCTTCACCACGACCTCCTCCATGGCAGCGGTTCTCGAGGAAGGGCAGCTCTATGCAAAGGGAAAGGGGAAGGCTGAGCCCCGCGAAGCTACGGAAACTACGCCACTCCTCGAGGCTGGGTCCAGCCACGACAGCAGAGACGACGACCTCGACCTTGAGAACATTCCCGTAACGCGGCGCAAGTTCTGGAAGAAACTTCTATTAGTCTTCGTCTTCACGCTCTCCCTCTCCCTCCTCCTCTTCCTAGTCTTCGCACTCCTAGCACGCTCCTACGCGAACCAGCTTGCCTACCTCTCACCAGACGACGTACTCGCGAATGGTCTGATCTTTCAAGTTCCGGACAAGGTAGATGTTATAAATGCGACAGATGGGGGTCTCTGGATAAAGCTAGATACCAGGATGGGCGTCGATGCTGGGTCAATCGTTGGTGTGAACACTAACGTCTCCGACGGAACATTGCGAAGCTTATGGAAGTCTTTCGGCCGTCTAGGCATTCGGATCCTCGGCACAGTGACAGCCAACGTTGCTGCAGTCTATTTATCCTCGGACAGAGCCTTGCTTGCAACCATCTCTCCGCAGCCATTGCAATTGCCCATCACCACCAATCCACCCCCCGACTCGTCATGGCTGACACCAGTGTCCATACCCGTCTTTGTACTTCCAACGGATAATTCCTCGGACATTTTTCAATTCGTAGAAGATTCGTGGCGCCACGGAGCTGCATCACTGCAGGCGTCTGTTCCAAACGTTGCTATATCGGGCGGTGGCCCCAGTGGCAAAGGATGGAGGGGATTGTTCGCTGCCAATTTCGATAATATTGAAACACGCTTGTCGGTACCCAGTGAGTGCTTCACACACCGTTTTATATGAACTCTAAATTCGAGGCTCCCCAGTCCCTCCTATACCAGGTTTACCAGAACCGAGCGAGGACGGCCCCTTGCCATCATTTTCTCAGCTTGTTACCGTCGAGTCATTCGATATTTCTTCTACTGACAAGGAGATCCAGCTAAATGCTCGTGCATCTATTATCGACCCTGCACCCCCTGCCTTCCAGATGACTGTCCCTGCGCTGCCTTTTATTGTGTCAATCCCGACTGCGAATACAGACACCTATATCCCAATCGCTTCCGCGGAAACACATTCATTTTCGCTCACGCATCCTAATATCACGCTTGTTGTCTCGGGCAAGGTCCTTCCGCTGCCATCTGCTGCTATAGATGCACTATCGTCATTTGCCTCTCGCTATCTATCACTCCAACACAATCCAATATCCATCAGTTCGCCTTTACTTCCGTCTCTCACCATCAACACCGAATTTCCTGCACCAGCTACGAAGCCCAAGGTCTTGCGCGACGTGACGATTCGCAACATGAAAGTTAAACCCTATGGAACCGAATTTTTAGCTAGCGGAGAAGTGTTTGGTTTGATCGTGCTTCCGAAGGGCATGAACTTCCAGATGGAGGTCCAACGAATCATGCCTGATATCCTCGTATTTGATGGGGATGTAGACGACTTGCTTCCTCCCCTGATGACTTTTGGAAATGTTCCGAGTCGTCCTTTACCACCTCATCCATCAGAGCCTATTCCTCCCCATGCGTTTGGCCATATATTACCCGACGACTGGCTAGATGCGCAGAGCGTTTATAATGGCACGGACGATGAGGGATCTATTTTCTCTGTGTCAGCTTCGATTGTCGATGTACCTATTCAGGTCATACCCGGAAGGGAGGCGGAGTTTAGCAATTTCGTGAGCAAGGTATATACTAGTTTCTTGCTTTGGTTTTTCATTTGCTCATCTATGATTTTGCCCAGATACTGTTTGGCTCTAATGGCGCTACTGCGGGTCTTCAGGGCATGGTGGACGTTGGGATCAACATCATTGGTCTACCTTTCCATGACGGCGATGGCGAAGAAGTCGGATTCGTAATGAAGGGACTGCCGCTACAAGGAACAGTCCATATAGGCAAGAAGGGTTGATATTCAGGTTACAGAGTCTATTTCATTCTCTCGGGGTTCACAAGGCATCCTTTTAGACGAATGTTACGCTTTCCGGCCGACGTATATTTCATGTGCATAGCTGTATGTATATTCGACACGTACCACGCTAACCGTTGCCAGTGACAACTTTCTAAGTACCGCGCATGTCGTTTATTTATATCATTCATTTCCAGCGTCTACCGACTGAGCCTCCGATCAATGGAACCACTACACCTGGCAAACCACAGCAACATCGAACCTCGCGGTCATGACTTGGAACTTGACATAGGCATGGCTGCTCGAAATGTACACCGTAGTTTCCACTAATCAACCTACACCTAGCCAAGTGTAGAAATATCATTGATGTGATACGAAATACGCATGCCCCAGGAGAGGCTCGGAGCAAGGTCTCAGTACTCAGCGTCCAATTCGAGTCTGCTGAAAAAATTCGACATAATTCTGAATCCAAGAGGTTTCAGGGCATCAACATTCGTGAACATACATATATCTCGCTCGTATTGGATGAGACAGAAGAAGACAGACCTGCAGGGTAGTAATCTTGACTTGTACTCTTTTACACCAAGTACTCACTGACACTTATTTTCCAAAGGGCGAGGAGTTGATCATAGCCATACCTCACAAGCTCCTTGGAGCACCTTTGATAAACTCCAGGCAGAACTCCGGAACGCAATTCGTCTCATCCCTCTGATCTTCCGATCTTCGACGATAGAAGGAACGAGGTCGTGGTTCAATTATGCACCAACACACGAGTCGACAATAATGACATATCCAGATTCCAGACGTCCACATCCAGATGTGCTCCATGTCGAACCGCCCCCGTCTGTCTCGTGTCCACTGGCAACCCTACCTCTTTCTCGAAAGCATTTTCTCGTAAACTGAGGGCGATGTCAGCCGAAAGCTCATGGCGTACATCGAAAGTTTCCCGAAGACCGTCGCTGTGATGAAGATTATGATCAAAGAGT
>JBBPRP010000753.1:0-10859 GCA_038093135.1 Leccinum longicurvipes
GTGCCCGAACAGCAGTCTCAGCCCAACCTCTCACTCACCTTTCCCTAAACCTCAACAACTCTAGCGGTCCCCACTCCCATTTGGTCAACCTGCACTATTACTATGCATTCACCCCCAACTGGCGGATTGCTAAGTCTACCCTCTGCGTTTATACATTATCCGATGTGATAGAAACCGGTATAATGATTAGCGTAGAAAGGTGTCCAACAGGAAGGATCATTATATATTACTATTGAACTCATGAGCGACATCTAAATTCGAATATGCTTGGCAGTGACTCCGCCATTTCACCGTGCGATACAAAGTGTGAGCCGTCCGCACACCAGTAGCCGTTCGTCTGCCTCGGATCTGCTCGAGCTTCCGTGATCTTCCATGTCCTCCGTACTACGCGTCTGCATTCTCTATTTCTCTGCTTCTCCGCACCTTTCTGCAATTAGTTCCGCACGGCATCGGACACGCCAGCCTCGCGTTGTGCAGCTTCAACATAGTACTGCGGCAGAGAACTAACGGATTCTCGCTCCATCGGGGGGAAAACTGGCATGTCGTTTCGGGAAACTGGTAGGAAATCTTGATTCATCCAGCTCGAATTCAGCACAATCGAACTCGGCTATAGCAGCCACTTACTCCAGGTTCCACCAACTTGAGTCGAGTACACCTCAAAGTTCGAGAAACCGAGGCTCAAAGAACTCGGGACCCCGTTTCCTGTGCGCCAGCCATAGAACGCACCATTGACAATCCGCTATGTATCTTTTTACATCCATGATATCGTACTAATTTTACTATACTTTTGATCAAGGATTCTCTGGAGCGTGTCGCTGCCAATCTGGATATCAAGGTACCTCTAAGTAATACTGTTACCGACACTGCATCGACTCAGAGTGGGTCCAATTTATGTCTTTCGCGTTAATGCAAAGCTTTCAAAGCTTCAAAGAACGGAACCACAGCCGAATTTTAGAAATACTGGGACACTTTGAGTATGGAATTACACAAGGTAACCTTGTACAGAGGGTGTTCATGCGTTGCGGTGCCGGGCTCTCAGATCAATCAATTCCCCAGCCACGATCAAGCCGAATACTAGCGCCAGCGTTCGTCAGCCTTGAACTTGTATAGTAGAGCAGGAATCTACTAGTAGTTGAACCCCCTGCCCTCACCCCCTCAATCGAATATCTTGTTTACCATTCTCTCAGTATATGCAACGGTTTCCGCTCTGCAAACCAACTTGGAGAACCTTCAGCTGAATAATTATACTACCCGTGCACCTATTCTTGTTTGATTCACGTACCATGTCTCTGAGCAGCAATTGCAGTTGTAATGATCACCGCTGTCGTATATGATTACAGTAACTCCTCCTTGCACGTGTTCAATATTTGTTCTGACTTCAATATTTCCAGTCCTCACGTTTTCGAGCGAGGTAGAATACATTTGGGTTCATCTTTCAAGACAGTGATGGGAGTGTTTTTAACCTGAGACCGTGACTACAGAACAAACCTTCGACCCTGGTGTCCACCCTCTTCGCTATGGTGCGTTTGAACCCCTCAGGTGATTATCGCCGTGATGATGCCGTACTGCAATGCTTGTCACTGTTACATTGTACGCAACAGATTCGATATCTTGGACTCTGGCTTTGTGTGTGTTCAGAGTCGTTTCATGTCATCTAATCAGTAGTAACTCTCCCTTGGTTCATCAGGACCGGTTTCTTCTGTATGTCCAGGACCCTCAAAGGTTGCGTTAGGATAAACTGATTCATACATTCGAAAGTCGGGTCGTCCTTTCTACCCGGTCCGGCGAAAATGAGATTTTTCTTATTACTTCCTTCGCCGACCATCGACTATTTTAAGCGTTGTCTATAGCAATCCAAGGAGTTTCGTGGGTATGTGGAAGCTGGTGTCGACAAGTGATGCGCTGCACTGATGTGACCTTGCACAGTGAACGTCAATCAGATATTGAATTTCTCGTCCTGCTCGCTGAGTGACAAATCTCCCAGCTGGAATAAAGCGACTAGCCTCTCTCAATTCGTGCATGCAGGAGTAATATGCACGCTAGTGATTGTCCAATTTGCGATCCGCTCGGTTGAGATGCACAAAGCTACGAAACAGTGGCAACTCGCCCCATTTATTAACCTATTGGTCATGCAAGGCATGGCTTACTTTTTTGCATACGTGCTCTTTGTTCCCTTTGTTCACTCCAGCACTGTAATATAGACATGTGACTATTAATGTGACGTTTGGTCGCAGCATCCTGATGTGGAATCTCGTCAACACTTTGTATGACTTTCGAAATATTTTAGCAGCAGGTCCGCAGCGAAATTCTCTTATCCGAATGATGGAATGTACTCCTACATCCACGCTTACCCCGCGACTGGTTTTGAGTATGCGGAAAATGTGTGCGCGCAGTGTTTACTGTGAAAGAGGGCATGGGATTGATACGGGATTGGCTTAACAGCCTTATCTAGCCATGGGGTGAACCATTCGTTGATCGTGTTTGCGGACAGCGGGGAAAGAGAGGGATTGGGGTATGATAGCGAAGATATACCGACGCAAAGGAGAACAGCATAACTTGGTCCGAATTAGAGCAGACTCTGCGCTGATGTCCATCGTAGCATTGTTATTCACTGACCACTGATAGTATGTAGTACAACTCTGGATGAATTTCCTCGTTGGCCAACACTGTTCTGAATCAATTGAAGAGGGCACCAGATAATGCAGCGCTCGGGACGCACGCATCGTAGGACCAGCCTTCATGATAATGAACGTCAGGGCGATCTGGGAGTCAGGGTAGCAACCTTTAGGATAAACCTTGCGTTGGCTGACTGTAGGCGAAATACGGTGCCGCCTTGTCCTCGATATCGGTGTTATTGAGCGTGAGCTGTTCGAATCGGGGAGGGTCGTCATGGATTGTATCTGACAGGAACCCGGACGGGTCGGCAATGCGATCCGCAGGCGGAATATTCCAGACAGGTTGAGGTATCATCTTGAGCATTTCCGAGTTAGTACTTATAAGAGGTCGGCGGTCCGAGTAAGGACACAGATGGAACGGATCTATACATTAGTTGAGGCTGAGGTTGGTCAGGAACTGACATGATTCACGGATCGCCTCTGGGGTCTTCGTACCCACCCTGGAACAACCACTGCGAACGTGTTAGGACGCCACACGGGGCCGACTGTTTGGCCGACCGGAGCACACAAGGATGCGGAGATAGAAGAGAGGAGGGAATATGAACGCGAAGACGGGTGTCAGTGAACTTGTCGAGGCCGACCAAGTGAAGTTCTCTGGGTGCTGTGTTGTTTACAACGGATTCAAGCATCTGTCTTGCAACACCGGGTAGATCGTTGGAAAGTACGGGACTGTCCACGTAGGAAGAACTTTACATGACGTGAAAAGACGACAAAAATCAGAATTAATTGGGAGCTTACCAAGACATATCGGAAGCACACCAGGCAGCTGGATCGCAACATGGAAAATAGCTTTGGTACCAATTTTGAGATAACATTTGGAGTAGGCTCATGACCACTCGCTCTCTGAAAGGGCTCGAACGCGATGCGTCACGAAGGAACGCGCCGCAAGCGAAAATAGTGTTATGTAATAGTACAGCAGCCATTTGAGAGAGAACACGGGTCACATCACCTTCAAGAAGTTGATTGAAGACCAAAGTTTTTCCCCACCTACTTACGTTGGCTTCCTATCCATATCAGTGGTAAACAAATTGTGTAACCAACTGCTTTCTCCACGCGCCACGAGGATCAGCAACACATGCACACACGACCACTGCGTCGACTGCTCCAACCCAAAGCAATGGAACACGGACGAACTCTTGACCTATCTCGGGACGTTGCTGAGATCAGACAACGACTTCGATCTATCTACAGTGACCTCGTACGCATGCGTCGCAGAGACAAGGCCAGAGGCCTCGTCCAGACATGGGAACGGACGAGCACGAGCAGAAGCAGCAAGTGTTCTTTCGAAGGAGAAGGGTCCACGCGAGCGACGCCGAGTTCAAAAAGCAAGGATTCTGGCCAACGTTGGATTCCACCGAACATTTCTCAGAGTGATCCGACCCGCCACCGACTACACCCGACGAGCCAACGAATGACGTACCTGATTCCACACCAGGATCTTCCCTACACCGGCATATCCGGGTAAACTGTCGAAGATGTAGAAGAGGAACCTACCGTCGAAGAGCCATTAGCGTCATCTTTCCGTATCCCACTATCAGCCCCATGCTCGCGACGCAGCGGACGAGGGCGCCCTATCAACGAGCACGAGTTCGGATCTGCAAACTGCGGGCACTCGAGGAGTTTATCTTGGCGATGTGAGCTCAGGCAGATGCGCCTGGAGAAGCTCGGAGTGGATATGGCTAGACGGGAGGCGATGTTGGCGCAGGCTCGGTCCTCATACTTCTGCAACTGGGTTAGGGCGACCGCAATCGGAGGCTACCGAGATGACAGCGACTGTGGAGCGACCCAGACCCAGGGACACACTCGGAGACTTTGCCTCTGGCGAACATTGCGCGCGCGATCATTGCGAAGGCGATGGGTGTTTTCGTATGGACACGTGGATGCCCGCCTGGCACGACAGCAGGCCGTACCCTCCTGCAGGAGGAAAAACCAGAAATGGTCCAAGTTCGCGTGTGAAGGTGAAGGAGAGCAGTGATGTATCGTTGGCGCGCATCTCGTGCAGTATCGATACGTCTTGATCTCATTCGTACTGTGTGCTATGGCGTTTGGCAGGGTGGGCTTAGGTGGATGGGTCCGTGGGCATTGTTCCATGATCGAGCACATCCATCATTACTTCTAGCAGGGGGTGATGATATGTAGGACTAGCTAAACGATACAGGGCGATAGACCACATCTATGTATACTATGAACACAAGCGAACCGCAAACAAACGAGATTACAACATGTACCAACCACCTGAGAGCGCATGTCTATGCAAGTACCACAGCCACGAGCAATGCACATCACATCTATCTATATATACACATTTAAAACGAACCGGATCTATCCATTCATCCACTCCGGAAGTCCAAATCACTGTCAAGTCAGCATCCACGGCGTTCGGTGTACCCAACTCCTCGCTCTCTTGCCATACATGTACATCGGCACCGTCATGAGGCACACCCAGAGATTGATACCCCCGATTGTACAGAAGGTGCTTAGAACGCCTGGATGAAAAGAAGGAGATGATGGAGGAGAACGAAGGGAGCGGATATGAAGAAACACCACACAATCGCCGAGCGATAGACGATACGTCATTTGTTAGTGAATCCGCGGAGAAAAGACAAAGTAGATTGACCATACCTTGATTATTCAACCACGGCACGAAAAAGTACGCTAATGCGAATATGAATATATTCTTGCACAGACTTGGTTATCGCATTGATATTGATCGAATTGAATTGAACCGATGACGTCGACGTGAACGTGAACGTGTCGAATTATCATCACGATGTCGAAACGTTGAGAAGAAGCAGAATTCAAAGAAGGAAAGAAGCATCATTAGATCAGGCATCTCGCCGACAATATCGCTATGAAATCAGGAGAATCACGTACTTGATGGCTGAAAACGATTCTGCTGTGTAGTTGGCGTGCGCATCCACTACGTAGGCAAAGACCCTGTAATCATGGTCCCCGCGGGTCAGTTCCAACACTTCTCGCCAAGAGGAAAATGTGTGAGGGGAGGGGGTGCGATAACGAGCTTCAAGCAAGAAAGGTACACGCACCCAACAGACCCAACCGCAAGCCCAAAATTGATCAACGAATAAAAGATAGCGGGAGCAATCCACAACACGTGAAAGTGAGCAGTGATTGCCCACCCGAACCACCCGATGGTCGTGCAGACCAGCATCGGGATGACCATGAACAGCCTGAACCTGGTTCCGTCGTTAGTAAAGGCTAAAGCGCTCAACGAGAAACGACAACGAAACACGTACTCAGGCTCGTAGATGCCTTTGTTGTGACGCGAAAGCAACGTGACGGACCAGTCGGACAACGGTCCCGCGAGCGCATTTCCCACAATGGCAGCGAACAATGGGCCGACGCCCGAGATGAGACCTACGGGACCAGGTTGGAAGTTATACCCGTATTCCGGGGATGAGAACAACAACGAAATGGAGATGGAGAGGGCCACCACTGCCAAGCCGTATTACTATTATTCGTACTGCAATGGAGAACAGGGTGAGGGAGTGACTCACTCCAAGAGTCCGTGGTGCCGTTCACGAGCGTGCCCCACATGATTACGGGACTGCAGAGCAACGTGAAAGGTCGAAGGGCAATTTTGAAGAAGCTCTCGTTGGTATATCGATGACCTGTGACTGGTCGTAGGGAGCGCCAGTACGAGTACTTGGGCTCGCCGTCTCCTTCGAGCACGTCGACCTCTGCGTCTGGTATTGCAACCTTGTTGCCGTTTGGCCTCTGATCGTCAGAAACGACTGATTGTTCTTCAAGTGGTGTCTTGTCCCGTACATAGGCGGTTTCCAGGACGAAAAAGATGGTGAGAATGAACAGGATGGCGAACTGTGAATTGAACGTGGGTGAATAGTGGAGTAAAAACGTTGCAAGTATTCTCGCACAAGTATGGCTTCTATCGCGAAGCAGACCCTCCACGAACTACGAATACGGTGAGAACCGAGGGCATGACACCAGTATCCAAGCACTCACATGTATTGAATTAGATAACCATTGACGATGGATACACCATCAATACCACCTAGAATTGCAAACTGTGGACGAAGGAAGTCAATATAGTTCAAAGGAAACACTGTTATCACTGACACTCCAGAGGGATATCCATACACCACGTTCGTGTACAAAGAAGATGTCACTGAACGGAAAAGAAATCAATCAGTCCGCATAGATGAAGTGACAGACTCGTCGACTCACGCAATGATAGTCTCGACCAGGGTATTGATAGGAGCCATGCCGATCCCTCCAATGATCCTGCTAGCAAGCAAATTATCCGCGTTTTTAGCGACCGCGCTCCATGCCGCGCTGACGACGAGCAGGGCGTGCCCGATCAAGAAAATGGGGCGGCGGCCAAAGACGACGCTCACGGGGGCGGCGATGATCAACACCAAGCCGAGCGCGAGACAAAGGTCGCCGCTCATGGCAGCCAAAGTATTGATGGACGTGTCAAGATCAACGGACACTTGAGTTAGACCGGCGGCGACGATGGGTCCGAATGCGCCAACGACGCCTGCTCCGTACGTGAGGGTGGCCATCACCATGAGCTTTCTCCAGCGGGGCCAGTTGAGAGGGTCATTTGGGGACGAGGAAGGCCTTGCGTTTTCGTTGGCAATACATGGGCGGTAGTGAAAAGAAAAACTGACTGAGGTATGAGGACGATCCCATCCTTGGTCCGTTTGAGATTCAAGTACTCGGTATCCGTCACTCGGGTGACGCTGTGAAGATCGTCGAGCGGCGACGTGCCTGGCCAGAGAGTTGATAAGAGCTGAGCAGCCCAGTTTAACTGTATGACGCACCTGGTACATTGTCACCAAGATGGGGATCAGCGAGAATACCAAGACCCATGGCTAGCGCGAGAGGAACAGTCGGTAGGTGAGTTAGACGCGGCTGAATCTCCTCGGACGCTGTATCTACGAGGTTTTTAACGTTTCGCAGTTGAGGCGTCAATATTCAATCATGGCTGAGTTGCCCGCAAATGTAGTAGCTAACGTCATGAAGTTTCGGTATCCGAGTCAGTTCCTTCTTCTCGGCAACGTGTCGGCGAGCCAACCTCAGGGTTGGACGTCCGAGTCGTTAAGAGGATCGCTCCTCGATCAATCTTGGCAGTAAACAAGCAGAAACATCCGAGTCCCACCGGTATTGAGATATGGCAAACTCGACGGGATCCCTGTACTGCCTTTGCCATTGTAAGTATCTCATATTCACACACCTTCATGCTTCGCAAAGCTAGCCATTTCGAGGGCCCAACTGAGTCAGCACTTGGTGGACTAGACTCGGTTCGAATTTCAATCAGTTTCACTGCCCGCCAGATTATTACATAATATCAAAGCCCTTCTAGGGGTATTTTTTTGTCCTGCGCTTACTTAGTTACCAGCCTGCGAGCGTTCAAGTAGCGTCATCCCATCCCCATTCAACCGCAGGACCAATACAGTCGATCACAGGGCCACGCGGCTGCTACTCAGAGCTTCGCTCCCAAGCGCGCTCGCCAAACACAAAACCTGTGCATTGCAGGGTTACCTCGTATGGTTGGCTCAATTACTGGTGCAAACGCCACCCGCCGAACGTTTCAAGGGTCCTGGCCAATTGAGTAGGTAGCGAGCGTGCCAGCTGCCACAGGTTCGCGCGACGTGCTCCTCCTGATTTGGCCCGAATGGAAATGGTTTCGGCAGCTGCATCCTTTGAAAGAACAAGGCAAGTTATTCACGCCCTGCTTTTTTCGTGGTCGTCCATCCCCGGCGTTTCAGATCCTCGTGGTTATGTCCGGTGCCACATCAACCTCGGAGCCCTTTTCACTTGAAGATACCCGTGACGTGAGATAGGCACCAGGCCCAGTTGAAGGAATTGGCTCGGGTGCATTGGTATGTGAGAATGTGCGACGCTGAGCAAACAGCCAAGGCACAGTTGTGTCGTTCATGCTATGGGGAGTGAAGCTGCCAGCGGATAAGATGGATTACCTGAACGTGCGTGGAGCCGGCGCTTTTTAGCGGTGGGGATGACATGAACGCTTGCGCGCCCACTTGCTCTGACGAATCTGCCCTTAGCAAAATCACAAAACGCGTGACTGGATGCGCAGCAATTCACTGTGTATCCAGGGTTATGTGGGTCCCATAGGTTACCTTCATTGGGTATACCATAAGGTGGCAAAGAAGCGAATCTACAAAACGATCACGGAAAAGTGAAGCCTCTCAGTCAAGCACACCACACATAGTTTTTAAGAAATCATACCCCAATATAGTCCCTTCAACCAGGGACTGCCAATAGAGTACCCCCATGGCGCTCTCTGCTCCCACCGCTGCTCCGACTGTGTCCACACAGCGCTCGCAGGGACGTTCTCCACCTCGACGAGCTCCTTCACTTTGAGAATCTTGCCTGCGCCTTCGGGGTGTGTGTGCTCAAGATAGACTGTCTGCATGCGCCTGTGCAGCCCGAGCGCGGTCAGCACTTCTTTCCTGCGCTCACCGAGGGCGATGGCTGAGAGCGTTATTTTAAAGTGTGTGTATGGCACGGGGTCGACATGAGTACAGTGTCCGTCACTCAAAATAGACACGTCCCTTATAGACAAAAAGAAAATGAATAATAACATGTTCACAAATACGATAATTAGTATTCTAACTATTTGTACATACTCACAGACACTGCATGAAGACTGTCCGCTCATTAGATTTTTGAAATTCTGAGGTTTGAGTGATCGAGATATCCGAAATTTGGACTACAAGCGGAGATTGTCGGAGCTACTATAAATGGACGTATTAGTTGCTATATTTGGTATTATAACTCCGCATTACAGCTCCGCATCACTGTTGGAGCTCAATTCAGCAACACATCAATGCTCATCATGGCGGTTGGACCACAGCGACAATGAGATCTGTATTTCTTCACAGCATATTCAGCTTGTTTTGCATTTAGACCTCTCCTGTGTAAAATTAGATAATAGATCTGAATAGATGTTGAAGCATAATCACCTGTATGCATCCATGTATCTCCAGCATTTACAAAAGAAGCCATGAATTGTTGTGACCGGACAGTCATCGAGAATTTCTGGAACAAGATGATGTGTGGTGGGGAATGTTCCATCTGCGGAAACATGGTAACCTGTTATTGTGGTGATAAGGTGGCAGCTGCATCAGAATCAGCAATGGCCATGAGATAAGCTTTCCCACTCCACTCACGAGCTTTGACCCATCCCCAGTACATCTCAATGGGGTTCAACTCGCAGTGGAACTTGGGCAAAAACCAGCATTTATGCCCTGCCACCTCAATGGTCAATCAGATGAGTGGTTTTTCATTTTTGAAATCTTGCTGATTCGCAATCATCTTTTTCATGTAGCAATCTGTGCACATGGAGTTGAGAACAGTGTGACTGTCTTGGCCAGACTCCTCAATAGGTTCATCAGCTGCCACCTGTGCTTCACGAAGCAACTGATCAAGTGTTTTTTGTGACATTTTGCATGTTGCACATTCACCCACCACTTTGCCATTGTTGGCAGCTTTGAGCGCAGCTAGCAGGCCATGCTCTTCTAGAATGCATTGCATCCCTTTTGGCTGGCCATGGAAATTATAATCTGGATGTGAAGGTGGGAGATTCTCTGGAAAAACCATTGTCTGATGAATGCCATGCAGCACTGGATTTGGATTATCGGCAGGAATAAAGGTGTTGTGCATCTTGTACTGCTTTCCCCCTGGCTGGACATTCATGTCTTTCACATTCAGAGCATCTTTTGCAAAAGCTCCATGTGCCGATGACTGGTCAAAGACAAACTTGGCCACGGCATGTGGGTACATCCTTTCAAAAATCATAATTGCCTGCTTCACCTGTTTATCAAACATGATCGTAAGTTGCACACATCCTAATGTTACAATGTATGAAACAACTAACTTGTTCGACAAACTTGTCATTTGTCCAAAACCCATCATGGTTTTTGAAATGACCCTAAGCGTAAGCTTCGGTCAGGTCGCCACTAGACAGCTTAGACTTACCAGCTATAAAGCTAAGGTAGCTTTCTAGGCTTGAGTGGTAGAGCTTGGGGGAAAAGACCAAGAGAACCAGACTGGAGGGCATCTGTTGCGAATCTCGTCCGCACCTCCTAGTTCCCAGTAACCGCGCGTTCCTTTTCCTATCTTTATGGTCACATGACTCTTCCGAGTTCCGATCACGTGATCTCCGATTATCTTATCAGG
>JBBPRP010000754.1:0-10850 GCA_038093135.1 Leccinum longicurvipes
CTTCCGCAAACAGCCAGCCTCGCATTGCGTGCACCCGACCAGTAATCGTGCGCGTTCACCCGCGATCGACCAGCGATGCTGAGCGACGTGCCCACAGGATCCCGTATCTTTACGAACAAGCATTTCAATGGTACACGTCCTTTGACCCCCTCGGCGACATCATCGAGCGACCGAACCCGACGCCGGCTCTCGACGTCATGGCCAAGGTTCTCGATCATCTCGTGGCGGAATGTACATGGCCTCCAGGTCGCATCCACCTCTTCGGATTTGGCCAAGGCGGCAGTGTCGTTGCAGAAACAGCCCTGGCATGGTGGAAACAGGAGCTCGCGAGGTCGAAGAAGACAACGTCCGGTGTAGAACAGACGGAGATGCCATCGCCTCGTCATCTAGGCTCAGTGGTTTCTATATCTGGGTCGCTTGTTTCGTATCCGACGCTCACCGCACCTTGTCCCACACCACTTCTTATATTTTCTCGAGTCGCCATCGCCAGAGACCTGTCGACTCCGTTTTCAAAGGGGTTCTCGCGCGTTACGCAAATCGTAAAACCTGGTAGTGAAGGAGAGAGCATGCCACGTTCTCGAGGTGAATGGGAACCTGTGATGCAGTTTTGGAGCCAGGTGTTGGGAAGGAGGATGGGAGATGGGCTTTACGAAGTAATCACTGGCACTGCAGCCTGAGGCGCAGCATAACATGTAACATTTGGAATCCGCGCAGATTGAATCTAATTTTTGACTCACAATCGCGTGCTACTCTGAGGACACTTTGCTGCATGAAGCTGCTAATCAGTAAACCCGATGTTTCGGCGCGTCGAGGGACTTAGCGGTCTCTCGCCGCATCACCTCGCATGCTTGTTTAACATCCAGCATTGTCTGCCTGAACCCAATAGCGTGCCCCTTTTTGTATCTCTCTGGCGCGACCAAGAACATACATTACGGTGACTTGTATACTGCGTCCATCAAGGACCGATTCAGATTTTGTTAGCAATTGTAAAATGCCGAATACCATTTCGTATCGCTACAAATGCTAGTAGTGCCGTCGTTCTAGCCCAATATTGAGGCCATCAACGCATCCCTCTCTGCTACAGACGGGTCGAGGTCATCCGGACGGGGTAACTCGACACATGTGTCCACCCAGGCCAAGGCCCATGCTCCATTCCCTACCTTTGTACCACCGAGAACCCGCCGAGGAGCCACCGGTTCCCAGGTGCACTTCGTTGGCTGCGTGTCCGCACGATCTGATCGAAAGAACGACATCAACAATCAGTAGCCCCGAGGACGAGAACTCAAACGTACAATGTACGAGGCCTGTGTGGGGTTCGTACACACCCAATGGGAGCTCGGCATCCTCCATTTTCTTCTTCTGCTCCGCTTCACTGTCAACGTCGAGGTCCATTGCACCGTTCACTTTTCCCTTTCCCTTTCCAAAATTACCCTCAAGGGCACCTCCACATGCGATCCTCGCCTCTCGTCTCATCTTGGCCCACTCTGCATTCATTTCTTGAATCCTTCTAGCAGCCTCCGCCATCCAGTTCTCTTCTTTAAGACCCTCGCGAGTCAACATACTCTTCCTGACGGCACTGTGGGGTCCGTCACTGAAAGGACCCCATCCAGAGCCACCGAAAAGCGTGGTTGGGCCGCCAGCACGATATACCCCTTGGTTCGTACCCGAAAACGTTTGGTTTGGCGCAGAAATAGCAGGCAAGTTACTCGCGGACGTGGCAGTGGGATCTGGAAGTTCACCGACATAATCGCCAGGGGATAGACCTTTCGTAGTGATGTCGGCGAGTACACGATCTTCGTAATAATCATCCGTCACCCAACGTCCATCTGAAAGATAGGATACATTTAAACACTGATCACCGAACACACGCTATGCCAACCTACTCACCGATAATCATTTTAGCACCATGTAGCTTGTACGCACTTCGTGCAGTGACCAATGTAACACTACGGGTTTTGAGATGTGCACCAAGCTTTCCAGCTTGTATGAGAGCTTCCTTTTCCAGTTGTGAAGCACTGAGTTTGAGTGCGAGCGCGTTACGACGAAAGTAGTATAATGAGTCTCGGAAACCCGAGGAACGGGCAGCATCGATAGCGAGCATATATTGTCGTGTTGGATGTCGATCGGGAAGGATAAAGGTGCTACACTTGAAGCGCCGACCTAGAAACACGTCAGCCCTCGACCAACAGGATAGACAGGCTCTTCACGAAACGAGACAAGATCGTTACTCACCGCCCAGTAGATTTCCATCAATATCGATTTTTTGGTCTCCTCTTTCATCCGGATCCGTGACGAATTCGTCGCCTTCGATATAATATACCTTGCCTCCAACTCTGCGCCATGGGCGCCCGCCTTCCTCTCCTTCCTCTCCCTCCCCTTCTCCCTCACCTCCCTCCCCCAAGAAGCGGGCCGTCAAGCCCTTCCCGCGTGCCCGTCCTCTACCGCGGCCACGACCACGACCCCTGTTACGCGCTGCCAGAGTACTCGGGGCAGCCCCGCGTGTGCGTCCTTTCGGTCTTCCACGAGGTCGAGCAGAAGCGGGTGCATCGCGGTCGCCCCCCTCCTCATCGTTCCCCTCCTCCCCACCGCTCCCCTCCAGGTCACCCTCCACCTCGCCCTCCATGTCCGCGTCAGTGCCTTCCACTGGAGGTTCTTCCTCGTCCAACAAACCTTCGGATTCCTCGCGTTTCGTGTGGACGTCGTCCTCGTCTCCATCGTCGGCTTCCTCGGGATATGAAGCAGGTGTCTGGACGATGGGTGTGTCAGATCGTCGTGTGATGATCATTGCGCCTCCACGACCGACGCCAGGCTTAAGGATGATTTTATGACTGGTGGTGGACATGCCGGTGCGCTTCATAATATGAGATGTTGGGAGGCCTTTTTGGCAGGGATTAGTTGGCTTTCGTCTTTTACTGGTGGATAGTGAAATGTATGGACAGAAAGAGCTCAGTATATCGTTACCTGGGCTCGTTGAACGAGCCTTGGTCAAGGCGTTACGTAATAAAACACAGTTTACTCGAGTCTCGTGCTCAACGTTTGTCACACACACCGAGCACTATGTCATCTTTCCAGGACCTCTTTGAAGGCAAAATTGTCAGTATCGCTGTTCTTGGGCTCTGCGTGTCTATTCCTCTGACATCGACACGCGACAGGACTTTCATGGCCAAAAGAAAGTGGATGACATTGCTCGTATAACGCTCATATTGTGCACCGTGAGTTGTCTCAAGGGCCTTGCTCGATATTACACGAGCTCAACTACCCGCAGATTCTTTCTTTTGTCCTCGGTTTTGCACTCCAGTCATTGCGCGTGACGATGGGCACATTTGCTGCCTCCACGGGTGTTCTTGCGCTGGTACGCGAATCACGATAAAATTGGCCCGGCTTGATTGAATGCTGACTGTGCGGCGCGCTTTTAGGTCGTCCTTCCCCCCTGGCCCGTTTACAATAAGCATCCTGTCAAGTGGCAGTCTGTCCAACCCGCCACGTCAAAGAGCAAGTGATATCGTCTTGCATCAGTTTTTGGATTCTTTTGTTATATGTAAACGCGTCGGATCGATATTCAATGCCAAGCAGTCGAGTGTGCGAGTTGCGTGAAAAGGGGAGGAAGCTGCTCTGCTGTGTGCAACGTGTGAGCGATCAAGTGCCAAAGCGCTTCACCCCATGTTTAAATGTACGCAGCGCCTGATTCACTGCCTTGCCGAGGGCTCATTCAAGCTATTTGTTCCAAACATCTTAGGTGGCTATTCCGTCAGGTAATACAGACTGATCGTATGGAGAAATTGTGATCATTCGCGATTTAAGGATACAAGGTTCCAGTCAGCGACCCTACAGTCCCCACTTTTCCCTCCTGCGAGTTCCAACAACAGAGGGGAAGGGGCATCGTCCCTCCAGAGATCTCAAGAGGTAGAAGAGCGTGCGTGCAATCGATGTGACCGCGGCCACCTGCACAATTTTGAGTTGCTACTTGAGCAGGCGTCCCAAGTGCACGAGCTCGACTGTAGTATGTCGTTTACTCTGTTTGAAAGTGGGGGATAAGAAACACATCTGCGACAGGGCGATGAATACGCACTGGAACGGGCTCTCATCTTTCTGCGCTTACGTCTGAGCCTGCGAGAACGCTTTTTCTTCCACTTCTCTCTCATTCTGTAACGTGTAAGGGTGAGCTCATGGAAACTACGTAGTTGAAAGTTGTTGACTCACCTGGTTGTCGATTGAAGTGACTTGGAAGAAAGAAAGGAGAAAGGATCGTTCGTGGGTAAATGTTTGGGGCTGTGGTGCTGTACAGTATATTACACAATCTTTCTCACGTTTCCAATGACTTCATCGCTCAGACAAGTCGAGTTCTCTGTGCAATGCGGTCACGAATATTTCGATTGGTTTTGTCGACTCAACTTCGGATAACCCCTCGGCAACCCCCCCTCTGTCGTTGGTTGTCTTCGTTAGCCGACCCCTCCCGCCCGGACCTGTTTTACCACTTTCTTTCTGAACGAGACCCCTCCGTCTATGCGCTTTCTTTCCTTTCCTCCACACCGCCATCTCCCCGCTCAGCCACCATCCTTGGATGGCTCCCCGCCGTCACAGAGTCCGCGACTGAAGACGTTGATGCCGGATTGAATGACTTTGTCGAAAACCGTGTGTTTACGCCATACATCTACCTTTTCGATGTTTCATACTCGCTTTAGCACGTTTCAGACCCTTGTTGCACGAAGCAGTCCAGCAGGCACTACGTGAGGGTGCTGATGACGTATGGACTAACAGCGCCGTTCAGATCCAGCAAGGTTGGATGCACATCCACGGTGCGTTTCAAAGTCACCTGGTTGGTTGTACTAGCCCTTGACACATGCCTAGATCATCGCAACATCCCTGCCTTGGGCAGAATCGGCGATCCCGATGATATCATTGCCTCGGTGCTCGTCGAAGACAGCAAGGTGCGTCTTAACGCAATATAAATATACACTCAATGTGATTTGCATCGTTCCCTCGATAAGATTCTACCAGATACATACCAGGCAATGCCTTCTTACCGATTCTGTACTGCCGATGGACCAACACAACTGACGGAGGGCTTGGCAAAGAAACTCAAGAGCGTATTGGAAAGCGTTGCCTCACGAGAATCGCAATGACACGAACACGACGGCGTCTGACTTGAGTTCCGCAAACAAGGGGAAAGATGCCTGTTATGGCTACTTTTGCGCAGTAATGTGTTACCTTATGCCCATCTTGCTGCTCCCATTGTGTACAGGTGTCGCACGCTTACCGTGACCACTCACATCAATCTATGCCTGAAAGTTTTATCGAGCTTAATTCCGTGAGATATAGACTCTTGAGATTTCGACATTTCCTGATTATTTGTTGTATGCTCATTTTCTGTTTCGTTTCAGAATGACTCTGCTTTCAGATCAGTTCGTCAATGGACCTGTGGCTGTTCCCCGTCTAAATCCCCGACGCCTACCTGTACGTGGTCCGACCAGAAACGTGTTAGAACGAATGCGCGGTGAGCATAACCCAAATAACTCGAGCCCGTCCAGGACGGTGTCGAAGATCTTTCAATCGGGGATTCAGGGGACCTCGCAGAGGTATCCGCAAATGGCAACTTTCCTTTTTTTTAGGACCTTGAGTCGTTCACAGTAAGTCGCTTGTTCATCGGGTAGCCTCCCGATCGCGACATTTACAATCATCCTGGGCGACTAGAGCCGCTCAAATATTCAAGGCACCAGTACTGGTCTAATTCAACGTTTGCCCGTTCACAAAAAGCAACAGTGGGTGGTGTAGTGCCGTCTGTATGGTGAAGCACTTGCACGAATTCGACGCTGCAGCGTTCCCTGACAACATACACTCCAAGATTCCGAGTGACTAGCTCGCTTGTTACTTCCTAGCTGCTTTTCCGACGAATTCTTGCCAGCCAGGTCGTACGGGGAGTAAAAACTACAGGTCTCCGCTCGGGTATTTGAGTCAGATAAGTTCTGGAGAGGTTTCTGAGCGCAAATTGAACTGACATGACAGCTGCCCCCAGCATAGTATCTTGGGACAAGACCACAAATAATCTCCCGGTGACTGTAGTATATTGTCGGTGTTATCCTGTTAACTTTGCGTGGCATCGGATCAGAAGAATCCACAATATGATCTTTTGCGACCTGTTGAGATTTCCAGTAAGTAGCATCGGCCTTATATACATCCAAGAATTTTGCACCACCCGCTTCTTTCCGAGAGGCTCGATGCATTAGTTCAGACTGGGGCAGCGTTCTTACTGGATGATCCTGATGTATGTATCATTTCTCTCACCATGAACCCAGACAATAAATTGTATACTAGGACCACTGTCCAAAGGAAGATGTGCCAGCTCCTGTACATATGTGGTTAGACTCGCTTCAGGACGGAACAACCCCGCAGCACCCTCCGATGGCGGTGGTCATGAAGTTGGTTGACCAATTCTTTTGCAGTCCGTCTCACTGAAACTATCTTCAATGTAGTGATTTAACGCCCAGCATAACAACCTTGGGTCCGTATCACTAGCCTCCATTCACTCGTGGAAACGAGACATGGTTACTGTATTCGGTTCAAGAGCGGTGGGATGGTCGAGAAGTATACATGAACAAAGACGTGGTCGGCGATATTCAAGGGCACCTGAAGACGAGGCGGGAACAAGCGGCGCCTTTCTGTGTCTCACTATAACTCGGTCCAATCGCTGCTTGTATATTCCCGGAGACTCTTGGCCCATCCAGTTATAGACGAGATGACAATGCTTTAATAGATATACTATCTATTTCAAACGTGAGGGGAGGCTCTTCCAGTGGCACGCTCACCTTTTTGAGAGTTTATGTTTTATACAGGATATCTACTCCTTCAAGAAGGAATACGACTTCGAAAAGGCGTTTGCAAACATTTTGACAATCATCCAGAGGGATGAGGAGGCTCCCTGTCTGGATATGCAGGGGCCTCTCGATTATGCCGGTGAACTGGCTGAAGCAGCCATGAAACGTTCTCATGATTGCGCGCGTGATCTACCATCTTTCAGCACAGAAATAGACGCATACCTCACCTCGTATGTGGAAGGTATGATCGGCATGCTCTTCGGGAATCTGCAGTGGAGTCGCGTCTGTACTCGCTATGACTTGTTCGTGAACGAAGACGACGGAAGGAACAATACCGTGAGATGGGTATTGTAATGCGCCATCCTCGGCAAGTGATCGTCATATTGTTCTCTTTTTTGTATATTTCTAGCGTTTTGTTGTGGTAAACGTTCTGTATGTCTTTCCTTGAGTACAATTTTCTTAGATTCACCGAAATGTGCTCCGCAACCATGTACCGCGCACCGCTTGAGTCATCAATGATCAGTTTCTACGACTGTTCCGAATCGCCCGTGTGGGACACGATGTAGCAAAGACGAGCATAGCACGGTCAGTCGTTCGTGATCATACGCATGCAATAGAGAAACAACGAAACATATAGATTCAAGCATATTGTATAATAGAGCAGAGACCATCGTAACTATTGCACATACAGACTTCACGGTTCACAACGTGGAGTGCGAAACCACAGCGCCTGCAACCTCGATAGCGAATTTAGATCATCAGGTCCAATGCTCAGCGCTCAAGTTAATTCGAAGAAACGATCAAAACGAAGGGATAGTGTGGGTGCCGGGATAAAATAGATGGAGAAAATTGTGAAGCAAGATAATGATAGGATTCACGAGATAAAAGGTTAGTCTGACCGAGAACGTAGGATACTCGTTGGATGTCTTCGTCAGATATCATTAGGTAGTCGCATGAGGGGTACGTGTTGAGATGCTTTTCGAAGTATGGTGTGTTGAGCCAATTTAACCACGATACGAATCACGGGGTGAACGGGGACCGAACAAGCCAGGACTTCCGCGATCAGGAACAAGCAGAGTGGGTTCGATGGACGGTGGAGTTGGGGCAAGTTGAGGATTGGCTGCAAGATAAAGCAGAGATTAGCCAATAACGGATACCAAACACGGCCAAACTCACGCTGCCACGTAACCCATGAATGATGTCTGGGTTCTGGGACTGGTTCGGGAGGTGGGGGAGCAGGGTCTCTTTTCCGGGAGCGGCGAGTCATGCGCTGTTGAATGGGGCGCCAACCGGGACGAGCCGGTTGAATATCCTCAGGTGGAGGTGGGACGTCGGGTGGTGGAGGCGGAGGCGGCGGAGCACTAGGTGCCGTTGGTGGTCGCCTGTGATAACTGTAAGTCGAGAAGCGAAAAAACCAAGACAGAAAGGCGAACCAGTCAGGATCAAACTCTCCACCAGGACCGTACTTGGACTTCATCATCATGAGGTATCCAAGCTCGCTGCAAGGCGAGTGAGTATCGAGCTCAAATGCTGCTGGGTGACCACGTACTGCTGGATATTGCGACGCTCCTCACGCAGCTTGCCGACCTCACCCAAGAGCATACGAACCTCGGTAGCAAGCGCCTTGCTAAATTCGTCGAGGTACTGTAGAACTGACGTTAGCTACTCCATCAACGAGCTGAACAAGTGGATCATACCCCTTGCACGTTATAAGGGACTTGTTCGTTCGCAGTGGCGCGTACAGCATTGATAGTTTCCTCGTGTTGTCGGCTGCTGTCTATTCTCCAGCCTAGAATCCCATGGATGAGCAATGAAAGCCATTGACAGCTCGAACCACTCACTCTCTGATAGAGCGTTGAGAAGCTCCCTTTGTTCAGCATTCTGGCGATGTAGCTCTTCCATTACTTGCTCAATACCTATGCAAGACCTTGAACCCAGCAGCAGCCAAAGGTGACCATTCAACTTACCAGGTTTACCTTCGTTCGCCATTCGTTGCTCTTCTTCGCGTTGCTTAGCCGCTGCTTGCTCCTCCAAAAGACGTGAAACCATGCCCATCAATTCCTGCATCTGTCCATCCCGCTCCTCCTTCCAACGTTGCTTCTCCGCCCAGTGTTCGTCCATAAGCGCCTTCTTCTCTTCGCAGAGGGACTGGTTTTGTTGGACCATGTTGGTAAGGTCGGCCAATTGGTTGCGCAGCGCTTCGTCTCGCTCTGCAGCTGCCATCCGTGCTTCGCTTTCCTCTGTAATCCGTAATTGTTGTTCGTTTTCAAGATCAGCACGCGTGCGAGCGAGTTCGGCCTCGAGAGCCGCAATTTTAGCTTCCCGCTCTTCGTCGAGCAATCGGCGTTCCTCGTCGAGACGACTGCGTTCGTGTTCACGTTCCGCAGCGAGTGACTCTCTCTCACGGGCCATTTCTTCTCTTTCCCTGTCCACAATATCCCGAATGTGAGAAGCATGTTGAGAGGCTGCCTCCTGCATCGACTCAACAATCGAAGCGCCATCGTCTGCTTGAGGAGGTCGTTCAGGAATCGGTGGGATTTGGGGAGCACTCGCGATCCTGTCTTCCAAGTCACGAAACAGAGCATCGCTTCGCTGTCTTGTTTCCGCCTCTCTGCGCTCTTCATTGTCAAGAAAGATGTGCTCCCTGTTGTCTTCATTGTCACGGAATTCCTTTTCTCGTCGGTCCTCAGCGTCCTGCGCGTCATGTGCGATGCCCATCAATTGACGCTCAGCTTCATCCAACTGTTCTTGGCCTCTTCGTAAAGCATCTTCAAAGTCGCCTGGTCCATATGGCATTGGATGCGAAGGTGGCTCCGGAACATGATGAATCATTTCGCTTGGCGGCCGAGATTCATCCCCTTCCACAAAAGTCGGAGGTGTGGGGCCCCCACGCCTACGAGAAGGCGTGCGTGTAGGAGTGTAATGATCGTCTCGGGGTGGGGGTGAATAGCGGTGATCATCTGGTGCACCTTCCATTGAATCGACTGGCTCGCGGCCATATTCCCGGCGTTGTCGGTCGCCCCTAGTCGAGGGCTGGCGTTCAAATTCCAGGTGTTGAGGAGAGGCTCGATCTCCCATAGCAGAGGGCTGGCGCTCAAGTTCCTGACCCCGAGGGGAGGCTCGATCTCCCATAGCCGAGGGCTGGCGTTCCAGGGGTTCCTGACCTCGAGGAGAGGCTCGATCTCCCACAGCAGAGGGCTGGCGCTCAAGTTCCTGGCCCCGAGGAGAGGCTCGATCCCCCATGGCTGAGGGCTGGCGTTCCAGCGGTTCCAGGCCTCGAGGAGAGGCTCGATCACCCATAGCCGAAGGTTGCCGTTCCAGTTCATGGCGTGGAGAAGAGGGTCGGTCTCCCATAATTGTGGGTTGGCGGTCACTTCCCATGTGTCGAGAGGGAGAATGTCGCTCTCCCATCCTGGATGCTGACGAGGGATGGCGGTGGCTCTCTTGCCTATATCCCCCATGTTCAGTAGGCGTATAGGGTTCTACGTGACTTCCTGGAGGAGGTGAGAAGGTTTGATCTACGGAACGAACTCAACATGAGTGTTATGAGAACGTGGAGAAGCTTACATGTGTGGGGTTCGCCGCCCAACCGAATAATAGTGGGAGGAACTGGAGAAGCAGGGGGGCCGGGGTGAGGAAGGGCCGCCTCAGATTCTGGTCTTGGCGTGGCTCTGCTTCCAGATGGTGCAGACCGTGGAGCATGTCGATCACCGGGGTCACGTTCCCCTGTTTCGGGGGGACGGTCGGAGCGGTCACTAGGTCGACGCCTTACAGAACGCCGCCGTGGATCGTCTGGAGAGTATTCGTCGTCCCGGCGAGACCTATCTGGATCACGGCGGCTAGACCTGTATCTTGGATCGTCGCGATAGCGGTCCCTGTCATCCGGTGAATAGTAGCCATCATCAGAGTATCTGGGGTATCTACGAGGACGGTACCAGCGACGATGCCTATACGGAGACTCGTCATCGTAGTCGGAGTAATATGGTGAGCGCGGGCGCCGGTATCGTCGATCCCGGTCCCGGTCCCGGTAATAACCCC
>JBBPRP010000755.1:0-10837 GCA_038093135.1 Leccinum longicurvipes
ATCCCCACCAGCTTCGTTTTCCTTTGCTTTAGCTGCCCGCACACTGACAAAACCGGGTCCCATCCCCCAAAAAAATGAAACACCGTGGGAAAAAATGAAAGATTGTATAAATCGCCATATTTTGGTGTGTTTCCGTCCAAAAGTGCAGTCAGATTTGCGTGAAAACAATTTTCTGAGCCAAAATTCAACTGTCAGAGAAGTGATGCATCGCACTGTAGGAGAAAAAGGGTCCTGTCAGCACTAAAATTACTCATAAGTTGACAAACTCGTGATTGCGAAACAAGCATTCACATTGGGAATAGCACAGGGTCTCTTGCCAAATTCTTCTCCAATAAAAGGTCTTGGATGATAACGTACGTCCCTCTCTCCCTGGATTCGTCGGTAAGTGCTCATCCCCAGCCTTCTTTTGGGTTGGCTATTTCTCGATATAAATACTCACCAACTGAGGAGTTGCAGATATGAAGAAAACTCGGTCTTCCCTTGGCCATGTCGTGCACTTCGACGAATTTGAGTACCACATTTAACAATGCGTTCTACATAGGGATGAATCTGCAAGATATCCTGTATGGTGAGCCTGGCGAGTTTTCGTGTCGTACATTCTTACCGGTCGACTACCAAGTATCGAGCTGGTCCTCTATGTCAAGACCATACTCGCAGAAGACGGGCTCCGAAATCCGACAAATTTTATGCAGCCTTTAGCACTGTTATGCTTTTGCTGGTCACGATCTGGATGGTAGACGGTCAAAGGTCGTGGATATGTAACCGAACTTCAAATCCTGGTGGGACGATCGAACATATGAACCTTGAAGACGCACAGGGTCGATCCGTTTGCGATTCTTGGGACCACGGCATTCATGGTTTTACAAATGGCCTCATGGTAAGACTAGTTACATCGCTGTCGTGTTGTGAAAAAGCATTTGTACCATTATTTTACCCTCTTTCTTGTGGTTAGCAACCCTTGGCGAGTGCATCATTCCTTGACATAGCTTTGATCTATCCCTTATCGGATTAGTATTAGTCTTGGGAGCCGTGGTAACTTGGGCTTCTGCTACATCTTTCGGAGGGCTTTCTGCGAAACTTATGATAGCATATTTCTCGACCTCAGTCTTCCTGAATACGACGTTGACGTACACGATCTGTTGGTCATTTCCTCTCACGCCCGGTCGACGAAGGAATAGCATCGGGGCGGAGCATATTTCTTGGTATTTCAACATAGTGGTGCTTCTCGTCGAGTCCGTCCTGCCACATACACTTTCTGGCATTACGTTCTTGGTGGGCTACTACGAGGTAGCAAATCAGATGGAATTGGTGTTCGAGTGTGTCTACACGATGACGACGGTCCATTATCGGAGTCCCGATCTATAAACGCCGGTGCTAATTGATTTGCAGTGTATATCACCGCGGATGTCGATTTTGCGGGTGGCCGAGGGAAATATGATACGGAATGACAGAAGCGTGCCATGGTCGTCGTGGATCGCATTCTCGGGCCCTGAAGATTTGTCGCAGAACTTCGACACGAACGACGCAGCAGGAATTCAGCTAGAGGCGCTGCCAAAGTCGGATGATGACAACGAAGTACCTTAGCAAGTCACATCCATGTTCTTGCGTACATGAGGAGGTGCAAGGGACATGACCTGTATCCTAGGAACTGCATCCGAATCCGATGGCAGACGACACATGATTGTAAGATTGTGGAAGGAGTCTTAAGGTGGGCCCGAATGTATGCGCACTTCCCGTTCTCCTGCGATCACATCGATTAATATTGCTTGCTATCAAGTCCTTCCAAATAGCTCCGTCCGATGATTTCAGGCGAGTTGAACCAAGGTATAGATTGCACCAACGCTCTGTGCGATTGGATCATAGAATATGGACAGGAAGTCGCTGAGCTAGGAAGGTGAGTTCTGGGTGGCTGTCGTGACATGCCTACGGTCGGTGGCACTTTATGGAGAGAAAACCTCCACATGTCCGCTTTCACCTTGGCAGAACTGCCGCGGTGGTGCCATATCTCGCGCCTGGTAGTGCAATAATATGATATTTATAAGAGTAAACGTGGAATCGACTCACGAAGGTATACCGTAGCTTAAAGAAAGACAGTTTTCGCCCGAGAACTTGTTGCAGTCTGATCACTCCTGCAGTGATTGTTACCCAGACGTCGTCGAGATGCGTTGGAAGGTCAGATGAACTCCTTTGTTCCTTCTTTCACTGCGGGAGTGCGCATCAAAGTCAACTTGTGTTATGGTCGGCGTACCGCAATGATGTTCGAGGTTGAAATTTTGAAACTACTCGGTCCCCGCCGAACGTCAGAGTTGATGTTGAGACCAGTGTGAAGACAACAGAGCGTTGGCAATGGACGTTTGTGGCACTGCTTGGGAGCTCCGTCAAGGAATCTGGCAAATGTTACTCACGTTACCCTCGCGACATCGTTCACCACCATCCAGACCGACTTTTCGATTCCATGGCAGACTTCATACAAGGACTTGACCCCGGAAAACTCGTGTTGGGCTGCGCTGTATGGCCCAATCTTCCGTTTTGTTTGACGATGACGATGACGAGTCCTCACCGTCTCTAGGTATTGTCTTTCATCATCAGCCCGTTCTCCGCGCCGGCGTACAATCTGCCCATCTTTTTGTTTGGATCTCTCGTTCACGAGACCAGCGACGCAACTCAGTCGCTCAAACTCGTAAGCCACACACACCGTTTACTACCCCATCGTTCGCTAAATCAAACCCGCAGTTCACCGGCGTCTTGTCTGCCTCGATTCTCTTCGATATCATCTGGATATTCAACAACGACCCAAGCGGATTTGTCAAGCTTCTCCTGTTTCTCTTGTGGTTGCTCAAGGCGCGTAGACGTTCCTCTAGACTGCGGCGCAGGCTGACGTGAGCTGCCCTCCCTTCCAGTTCCCCACCACCGCGACCTTCCTGGGAGCTCTTCGTCAGAGAGGCACTCAGTTTGCGAATCTCGGCGCTGATATCAATGGTCCGCCTGGTGAGTCCCTTCCTCCCCTACCCCCGTGTTTCGTGCTAATCGACAGCACAGTCTGGTCCATGCCAGGCGGCTTTACTTCAGGCGGTCGCGAAGGTTACCAGGTAGTCGAAGACGAACCTCGCGTCAGCGTCCCTCGGGGACCTCCTCCTCCTCAGAAGCCGACCGTGGTCGTGCCCACTCCCCAAGCCGCCCCTGGCATCCAACCAGGAAACTACCAAAACGCATAACGAGTCCCATAACGTCTTAATGCATACCGCAACAGGCGCGTAGACGGGGCGACAGTCGTCTTGTTACACCCTCATTGTTAAACCCAGGTTTTCGTGCGCCCGCATCAGTCCTTCCGAGAAATCCTATTTTTTTCTGCCTTTTCTTTCTCATATAGAACCATGGACAGCCGACAATGATTCGACATGTATGTATTCGTTGGAGATGTGCCACGAGACGAGGGTACATGCGGCTGAGTTTCAGGCTTCCGTCTCTCCAGGACGATACCAGCGGTTTGCCAGTACTTCCTCGTTGCCCATGCACATCTGCTGCCGTTTTAATTCCGTCGCACGTATGCCATTTAGTGTTTCGCGCTGAATATATGAGACTTGCTTTTGAGGTCTGTGGCACCTACCAGTTTCTCATGCACACTGCCGGGCAATCTCATTGACTGGTTGTCGAAAGTGCTCTTGCAGATTGCCTGGTTTGCATCATGATAACGAGCATACACGTATGAGAGGGTATGTTTATCAGGGGGTGTCTCCTGCAAGGTCCCTTCAAACTTGAAGCTTCGAGGAACCAATAGACCAACGAGTCCATAAGAAACCAAACTAGCGTATAAGAGGAAGCGATGGCCTGCACCCGCAATCAACCGCGAAGGAAATGTCCATCCACGCAGATCCAAAATAGATTTCTGCCCGAGATGCACACGCGCGCTCCACATACCGCTACTCACTCTCCTGCATCAAAGACCGCAACGAAGCCTCCGACCGCGGTCTGATCCCAAACTTGAACGGACTCGGCATCCTATGATCTAGCGTCAGTCCTACACCCGAGTCGTGTCGACGCTCACCGCGCACCGAAAGACCGAATTGTCAAACGTCACTTCAGGCTCAACTTGCATCCCGTGCTCGTCCGTGGCCCTGCTGATGTCCAGCGTGGCCATCATCGACACAACGAGTAACCACGCCGAGGATTCAACGAGGTGTGCCCCCGGGCATCGGCTATGCATGTGTACATCCGTGAACTTCCGGCACATGATCAAGTACGCTGGACGTGCTTACCGTCTTCCGAAACCAAAGACGTACGTCCGTGGATCACGTCGTCGTTCCGTCGCCTCGTCTACAGCTGGTTCGAGGTAGCGATCAGGATTGAACGTGTGGGGATCCAGAAAGAGTGTTTCGTCCCGCAGAATAGTCCTAACGATATCCAGATTAACTTATATGCACGCAACATGCAGTTACAACGCACCAGATATTCCCAAACACCTAGTAGGAGGTTGGGTTAACATCATATACATATGAAGAGAGCAATTTGACACACAAAAGACCCCTTGGGTAGGAAAACGCCATTATAAACGTCGTTTGCCATCAACCTATGTGGAAGACCTATTTCAAGTGTGAGCACCGAATTTTTTGGGCTGAATTGCATGAATTACCTAGAGGTACAGGCGAACTCCACCTCAGCGACTCCGTGAAGACCGCATTGCAATATGGTAATAACGCCCGGTCCTCAAATACAGGTAGCCGATTCTGACCAACCACCGCATCGATTTCTGCCTGCGCTTGTCTGAGTACAGCAGGGTGCTGCACCATGGCTAGGATGAAATGTGAGATCACCGTGACGGTCTGTGAATCAAGGTGTTCTGGGACATCAAACTTCCAGGAGTTCCGCGAGTGTACTTACGGTGTCAATGCTACCTTTTCAGTCGTTGAGATAGGACGAAGATCACTGAGGATGAATAGCTGACCTACCGCTATACATCGAGTTGGCCGTCCACCTTAGATCGAAGTCTAGTTGAGCATCGAGTCTCTTGTTCTCCTTTGTATCCAGCACGGTGGAGACGAACGATGCTCTGGCAGTACCCTTGCGCTATGCGAAACAATGCGTAAATGGACCACAGGTAGAAACATTGAGCATACCCTTTCACCCAAAACAAACTCGAACGGCTTTTCTACGAACTCCTCCATTTTTCGCTTCCAGATGGCTGCCTTTCGCTTGAAGCCTGCACCAGGAAGCCAGTCCGGTAAATGCTTCACTGAACATGACACATTGTCAACGATGTAAATATTGAATTTGAACCAGCAGACGACAGCGCACACAAAGGAATAACGTCAACAGGCCATATGCTACCGGAGGATGCGATGCGATTGGAGAGCAATGCGACACACTCATCAGCAAGTTTGAGAAACATGTCATCGGTCGATTTGACGTGGTATCCATATACGACCAATAACGTCAGCCCACCAGCGTACCTAACCACGTGACCATCGTCAGATCAAAAAAATAGAAATAAGAAATAAGAAAAAGAGAAGAAAGAAAGAAAGCGCACCGCCGTAGGTGGTCCTGAAACTTGGATGGATCTTCGAGAAGTCCTTTGAGGAATGGCTTCGTTTCGAGCTCTAGCAGCGGCTGGTAGCGTTTGATACTCGACGGTCCGAACGCAGCTTGCATCAGCCTCCGCTGACTACGCGACTGATCGCCGTATGGTGTAAATGCCATCATGTTATTGCACCCACAACTGACCGGCAAAGGCAATATGAGAGATCATAAGCAGATAGGAGGAGAGATAAAAAAGACGTACAGCTCGCCAGCCATGACGAATCGAGGCCTGTCAGAGCATATCGCCCCGCGTTTATCCAACAGATCGAACGCTACTTCTGGGGTGTTTAAAAAAACGAGTCCCTGACCAAAAACATGGAGGTAGGTGATCGGACCTTTCCACCCAGAAGTCAGCAGCGGTATTGTGGTATGTCATATTGTATGACAGGGATGAGACGACGCACCAAACTGCTTCGCCCATCGATCGGCCAAGAGCCAGAGCTCTTTTGCACGAAGATCGGTAACATTTCCCAGAACGGGGAGCGCCTTCGGGCCAGGAGGGAAGGGTGCAGGTGGCGTCGGCTTAGTGAGGAGACGATAGAGAATGTAGGAGAGCGTGGCCGCGAGAAGCACCGCGGGGACCGTCGTCGTGACCGCCATCCGAGCACGTCGCAGGGACCAGATTCGAGAGGGCAGATGACGGGGGAAAAGTGACAACGAGGGGATCGGAAGATGCAACGAAGAAGGAAGATTCAAAGGAGGAGGCAAGCGCGATCCTGGCAGGATCCCCCTGGCTCCTCGGTGAATCTTTTACGCTCGTCGGCCAAGTCGGCTGTTCAAGTGTTTCCAATTACACGCTGGCATAACCGCAAGGGTTGGGATCGGGTAAACATACAAATTCTGTCGCGGGAAACATTCAACTATGATGTTGCCAGGTCAAGTCAGAGAATAATGTCGCCGACTCGCTGGACGTGCCTCATTTGTGACGGGTCCGCCCGACTGACAAGACAAATGGCTGCCATAGCGCGGCGCACGGGTCCGTTCTGCATGGGGTAACTCCATTGCTGGATCGTCATAACAGCTTGTCCAGTTCTCGTGTTCCCCGTTCCCAAAGAGGAGTCTGCTCGGAGTCAAGTTGATGGGACTACGTAAATTGCATTCTCCGACAAGGCAGGAAGATTGTGGCAACAACAATGTTACCCTTGAGTCCATGTGTTCCTTGTCTCGAAAGCACCGCAACCACCGTGGCTATTGTTGCGCTGAAAGGTCGAAAGCGAATCCCAGTCTGTTGAAAGATGACGGTAAACCCAACCATCGGCCTGGGCCAACCCCTTCTCAGCAAATAGTATAACTCTGCACGTAGCAACGGTGTGCAACGCTCGGCGACTTGGAATGGAAGAATGATTGCGGTTCCTCCGAGGGTGTTCCTGTAATGTTCTTATTAGAAAGCAAATCAGATTGCGCTCCTTGAATGGCCCGGCGACTGTCGCGGCGCTGATACCTTGCGCCCGCCGCAGACGTACCCGAGTTGAGTATAACCAATCGAGAATGTGAATGATCATATGATACAAAGTGGGTCAATACGCACAAGTTAGCAGAACAGGATGTACCGGTACTACTTGTCAGTCGGGTTGCGCCCGGGCCATAAACAAGTCACAGGCTGCAGTGCCAAGTGACGTAAACACCAACTTCTACGCTCTAAGCACTGGTCAGTCCTACTGCAAGCCTCGAAAATAACTGTCGATCAATGATTATTCTATCATTACATTATTTCTGCTAGCAGCTACAGTACACACGTGCAAGCTCAATACTAGATTCAGGGTCCATCATGGGGCACACAACGATGAAGACAAGACAAGGAATGTATAATAGATACAAAATGCAACGTGAATACAAAACAAAGATAACGAGATTGGAGTCAACTGTACGACGCGATCAGGATTCAAACTTACTCCCGTTCCATGCAATACGCATGCAAAACATGTGAGGAAAACAAAGGAAGGAAAAACGAAAGCAGCATTTGACCACCCAAAAGAAAGGAAAAGAAACAAAAGACAGAGGCACAGCACAGCACACCTACCTCCCATCCACCTCCACCTCCAGCAAATCATCCGCGAAATCTTCCATCTTGATAATCTTGAAACGCTCCTTCCATGGGCCATCTGAAAATGCCTTCTTCCATGCCCGGCTCAGACCCTCTTCCCATGCGTACAACTCGATTTTCCACCCACGCTGCAACGCCAGTCGGACGGGACCTAGAAACCCTTCTTCGTTGAATTGCCCGACATTGCCAT
Source organism: Leccinum longicurvipes (assembly GCA_038093135.1). Classification (NCBI taxonomy): domain Eukaryota; kingdom Fungi; phylum Basidiomycota; class Agaricomycetes; order Boletales; family Boletaceae; genus Leccinum; species Leccinum longicurvipes. The sequence goes on from JBBPRP010000755.1 coordinate 7,809, forward strand.
CGCCTGTGGCCAGGACAATAGTCGCGTTGGGAGGAGGTGAGTCGGTGGCTGCAATTGCTTGATGAAGTTTGAGCTGGAGAAGTTCATCTACTCCTTGTTCCCTATAGCGTATCCGCGTTGTGGTCGTCGTCCTCGAAGGTCCAGCCACCGCACGTGCAGCACTCCCACTCCTACTGGATGTGTCATTGCCATGCCCCGTCGCACGATCCGAGTCCGTAGAGATATTCCCAGTGGAATGTCCGCGTATGTGTGTTTTTGAAGAGGATGGTAACGATGTGGACACCGTATTTGTGTCGGAATTCCGCCAGTTGGGGTTACGAGACGCTGTAGCGTCGGACGGGTGCAGATGTCGCCGGTCCGGCGCATCCCCATTATCAGGTACGCGTGCGTATATGCGAACGTCGTAACCTAGCTGAATGACCGAATCCATTGACTGGTATAGTGGTGAAGACGTCACCAGACATCGTCTTGTGATCGGTCGGCCTCGTTCAAGAAGGAGTGCGAGCGCAGCATGGGAGAGACGTTTAGGACGACGGGACAATGAACGGTGTCTCTTATAATGTGTGAGAAGTCCGATGAGAATATTCGAGCTGAATGAATAACCACGGTCAGCGATTCCCTAGATCACCAAACACAACGGAGAGTGACAACTCAACTGGTCGACGAAAACATGTATCAAGGTATCCTTGGCGCGCGGCGCTGGCCCTCTAGGGTCGGAGAAGTCAGATTCCCCCCCACTAAAGTCCTGAGTGAGCAATGCAGTGAGGCGCCCATAGTCTTCCGGGAATCTGAGTCGCAGTTTATGTGCAAGACATCGTAGCTTCAAGATCTGCGGATCAGGAGGTATCGTCTTGACCTTCAGTGTCGGCGTGGACTTGCTGTGTTTTAACACTTCGCGTTTGAGAAGAACGCGATTGGCCCGGGGTGGCGTCGACGGCGTCGATTTGTAGTTGTGTGCATGATCGAGGGAGGAGGACGAGTCGCCTTCGACCTCTGCCGCATCCACATCCATGTCATCTTGATCGGCATCGCCGCTTGCATATTCCACATTCACCGTTGGCTCCGACACCGCCTCTGGCGCGTCGACCACCTCGCGCTTCAATATCTGAATCGTCTTTATCGGTTTTTTCCGCCGCCGCTTTCTTGCCCGCCTCGCGTCTGCGTCTTGATTTTGCCTTGGTCCCCCGTCCGACGTGGAGCTGTAATGTTGCACTATCCGTCTCTCTGCCAACCGGCCCGCCCGAACCCTATCACGTTCCGACATCAAAAATTCGATGACGCTGTCGATCGTCCCCAGAGTGGGATGTTCCGGATCATCCACGTCTCCATCTGGACCCAAACCCCCAGCGTCGGACGCGACGGACCCCACGATGGTCAACGCGAGCGGATCCACCTCGCCCTCCGTCTCCGAATCGGATCCATCCTCTCCAGACATGTCCTCGCCGTCACCGTCGCCGCTCAAGCTCACGCCAAGATAGCGTGCAAGGGCGCCTTCTTCGTCCGTAGTACTGTCCGTGGCACGCGACCGATCGTCCACCGCACTCCTAGTCTGTCCACTTGCCACCGACGGATCAAAGTATGATGCAATTATGCCCTGAGTCCACACCGTCGAACCTGCGTTCGCCTCTGAGTCAGTGGGAAGTGCCGACAGGAGCGCTGAGCGCGGAGATGTTGATTCTAGCTCGGGTTCAGCTTCAGCTTCGTCGTGGTCCGCGTGCAACGCGAGCGCTGGAAAGGTCGTTTGAAGGATGCGTGGAGGACCGATCTGTAATTGTTGGAGTTCTCGGAAGACGGTGTTGAAGGCACCGAGATCGGGTGCTTCTGTCGACAGTAATGAATTCGAGATAGATGTCATGTTATCCCACGGAGATGAAAACCGATCAGTAGCAACGCGGGAACCCGTCATGGAATTAAAGGATGCAGAAAAGACTCAGTGACGAAAGAATAGATGAAGGGGACTCGAACTGACCATCTGAGGTGGCCTCGCTGAGGCGAGAATAAGTCGAGAACGGACTGATCCCAGTGGGAGAGTTGGACGTCGTTTCCGAGCTGGAATGAATCATCTTGGAAGATCATCAAGAAAGCGAACGTGCTGTGAGGGTGTTGATTTGTGCCACGGTGAGCCTCTACGTAGTTGGTGTAGTACAAAGATTGTGGCGTTCGGGTATCCCAATGTTGGGCTTTGATACTTGGATGTGAACTTGAATATTGTCGTGTTAGCGAAGAATGTAAAGAACAAGGACTGCGGATACACAGACTTTGACTAGCTCTGACTCTGGTGTAGGACAGCCTCAAGTCGCACTCGGTGGCCTCCTGAACCATTGCACGTGACCTTGTCCGCACTGCAATCGACTTGCCCAATTGCACAAGCCGCGGGATTCTGTCTGATTCAAATTCTGTCAGAGAGACATTGAAAGTATATATGTGCACGAAGATTGGAAACATGAAAGCAATACATCCGAAAGCATCATGAATACATATCTAATCAGGTACCTACCGTGTTGTAATGCAGTTAGTAAGGAAATGTGATGAGGATGTGTGTCTGTGTACTAATAGTATCAATGCAAACATGTTAGGCATTTCAAGAGAAAGATGAAGATGTTGATGTTGAATGCAGTAGAGCAACTGGAGATTAAAAAAGAAATAAGAAAATGATGATATTAAGTAGATGCATCAGAGTGACTGAGGACTAGACTTCTGCATTTACAAGTCATTCATATACACTGGAGTGGAATAATAACTGTCCATTTAGTAGGGTGCTTGAGAGTAAGCATTCATATCTGATGCAGTGAATGGCAAGGAGTACAATAATGGATTACTGAACAAGGCTGCTTCGGTGCCACCAATCAGTGGAATGACCTTTACACTGTTGAAAGTCTTTGTCTTACCACACAAGAAAATCGATATCTATGGCCATAAAAATGATGTCAGATGGTGTAAATTGATGTAAAGAATGGTCCTGTAAAATTTGAGACCAAGTTTATAGGAAGAATCTTTTTGTCATTTTCTGTCCAGCTCTAGCCAGTTAG
>JBBPRP010000756.1:0-10826 GCA_038093135.1 Leccinum longicurvipes
ACTTGAATGTGGGCCCAGACCCTGGCAAGATAACATGGCATGGCCCGGTGAGAAGTCGACACCGATAACCCTTACCTCCTCGATCGATCGTCGGGAAGGAACGACATGAGGTATAAAGTTTTTTTTTGTTCAATGACCGTGTCCACGATGTGGAGGAGGCCTTTGGCAACCAACAACAGGCATGTCGTCCACGAGGTGAACGGTGACCGGCTAGTACCGGTATACTTCCTGGCTCTAGTTGTTCGAGTCTTGGAGGGGGAGGGGGGTAAAACTGCTGCGGTAAGCACTAGTTCTGTTATATGACTTGGTCATGAAAGACGGAGCCATCCGAGTTGAATCATGATAAGATCGACGGCCGAGAGAGGGACAGGGGTACGTGATCTCGAACGTGATACATAGCTCTGAAAGGGGGAAGCACTGACCTCGTGGCGCTGAATACGGCCCGAGTACGCGTGCCAGGAAGACGATTGTAAGTAGTACGACAGTTGCCAACTGGCCTTACATCATGTTAGAGTTCAAGAGAAGTTGATTGCGTTTAGTGCCTGGCTCGCAAAACTACCCACAGGTGGAGTAGTGTGGAACTGATGCCAAGTGCGACTGCCTTACCACACATAGTCACGAGCCCCTTGATGCATGCATTGACTTGTGTTCCGATGGAGTTTCTGATCGGAAAGATAACCAACACGCTCCAGCCACGATATATCCAGGAAATAGATAGAGATAGTAAAGCCTAGTTAACACAGAGTAGCACACAGAGATGGAAGAAAAAAGTCAACCATGAATCATATATGCAGACATCCAATGAGCGCATCATCATCTCTTCATCGACCGTTGACTGTAGCAGTAGAGTCTCTGCGGAGGTTGGGACGAGTGGCAGCTTGTGCATGCTGCGATGACGGCGTGGAATTGGGATGCTCGGGAATTTTCTCGATTTCCTTCTTGGCAGCCTGCCATGCTTCAAGGTTCTGCGACAATATGACTGGTATTATACTAGCATATTTCGAAGCAATAGGGTCCTACCTTCTTGCACCAGTCTCTGTGACTTCTGGCCATATTGATCGTCATCTCCCGGAGGTCTGCAACCTTCTGACGTTGGAAACGATCAAGGTCCGCTTGAATCGTCGAACTAGAATACTTCAGGTCCTGAGCCGTCAAATGAAGGGCATCTTCAAGCTTCGAGCCATCGTAACGCCGTCAGAAAATACTTGCCAAGTAATTGGATGATCTTACTTGGGACATGGTCTCACGGGTTTTACTAATACCGTTACGCCTTGCCGTTTCTGGGTCAACGTCCATCATCCCATGCAGCGTATAGCTGAGTGCATTCAGGAAGCCCATTCCAGGAGCACGCCACTTGTGAGGACTCGGGCCAGGATGTGGAGGGAGGTATACCGATCCGGGATCATCTGGAGTTTCGCTCGATTGACCCTCTGACTGTGGATTTGTCAAACCATCGACGCGACCGCGCGAAAGTGCCTCATCCAGCCTCTTGGCCTCCCTCTCGCTCTTCTCGTACTCCTCTAGCATTTCACGTTTGCCCTCTAAAGCATCTTGCGTCATCTCGTATTGTACGTGTTTTTGGTGCCGATATGCAAGAAGCTTTTTGATGATGCTAGCGAACTGCGTGTATTCGTGAAGGGGTTCAGAGAAGTTCTGCTCGAGTTCCTGAAGCTGGAAATGACGTTAATGATAAGAGAAGTGTGAATAGTGGAGTAAGACGGGATGCACGCACTAATCTTGTTGTGGACATGTATGACGCATCGACGGCTTGTCCCGTCTTCTCCATCGCAGTTGCGAGTGCCCCGCTTTCATTAAGGCTAAACCCGTTCAATGCAGCCCCAAGTTCCGAATAGTCTTGCGCAGTATCTGTGTCATTAATAATATTGCAGAGTGAGCTGCACGGAAATGGAGAGATGCCATACCTGACCACCGTTTTAGTGTCCGGCGGGTGACTTTTTCCATGGGACCACTGAGGTGGTTTGAAAACTTGTTCGTAAACACTTCTGAATCGATGAAGCGTTGGTCCGGATTTCGCAGAGGATGGGTTGCTGTGGGATTGGGAAGTACTGCGTATGCAGGGGATGCGCTCGGGTCCGTGGGATTGTGCGAAGGAGCCTTTAGGATATTCTTTGGCAGCAGCGAAAGCGGTGGTGAATTGAGCACTTCGGTCTATAGTATGGTCAAGGACTGCATAACGCGAAGCCATCGCTAGGCGCACCCATGAAACTTCTCCTTCCAAAAATCGATGGAATACGTGTTCATTGGAGAGGATAGGGTGACGCGCGATGCGGTTCAGAAACGTCTGTAACATACGCTTTCGTCGGGAAATCATCGTGGCGTCCTCCTTTGCCTTTGCCTGCTTGGTAGCATAGTCACCGATAGTCTGCTTGGAGGGGATTGGGGGGATGATGAGGGTCGGATACAACTTGACAAGGTTCAGGCGTAGAGATTCGAATTCAGAATACCTGTGCCTGGCTTCCGCGGTCTGTTGGATGCGAGTGGGGGTGAGACCCCCGATCGGAAACGCTACGGTGTGTGCTTACCCCGGCATGAATGACGTATGTGATGTAGGGGGTATTGGAGTTGAGCGTTGTCTTTTGAGCGTCGGTGATCTGACCAAGTGTGCGCGTCAGACAACAATCGGACGAGGCGGATGTGGGGCAGGCACACACCAGAATCTCTGCGTCGTCTCCGGAGTGCAGCCACCTATCTCTGTAGCAGCAAAAGTCGCTCTTGTACGACTGCTGAGGCTGGCGCTGAGTTTCAGGGGAGGCAAATGGCCTGCTTGGGGAAAGTAGACGGGCAGAGCTGGTCGGTGGAGACGATGGGGCCGATATGTTCACTTTGGAAGTGGACGAGGTCTCTGAGGGGACACGGTCGACGTCGTGTTCGAACGGGTTGTTGTCGTCCTCGAAGGTGTCCATACTATACTGTTTGAACTATACCACGTCGTCAAAGGGAAGTTCAAGTAACTGTCGATGATCTCAGGCTCCGATGACTTGCAATTGTGCGGTGGTGACTGCGCCTGCCATATTTGGGTCTACATACAGAGTCTACCCAAATAAGCGGAATCCCCCCTGCAACGCCGCGTTCACCTCCTCTTGCGCCATTTCCTCCGCAGTCTCCCCTACGTCCTGCATCGCGCTCTCGAACCCTTTGCCAAGCAGCGAGGCAAACAACTCGTCGATCTGCTCCTCGTGCCAGCCCCCCTGCATCGGCACCGGCACCATGAAATTCTGTATCTTCTCGTGAACCTCATAACTGGGAATAGCGTGAGTCTAGAATACACGGTGGTACCTCCACGTCACCTACCGGAGTTTCCTTCCCTTGCTAGCCTTTGTGTCCACCTTCTTCTTTGCCTTTTTTTGTTTCTGCATTGCCATCCAATCGTCGTTGCTCCCCGTTCCGTTTCCTCTAGCGTCAATAATGTCGCGCAACAGCTGATGGTAAAAATCAGTGTCGTCAAACACCTCAGCATCTTCTGCTCCCCGAGTCTTGTCGTCATCTGGTGGGTTGACCCCTAGTCGGCTGTCCTTTCCACGGTAGGTTCTCGTTCGGGCAAGCACCTTGCCATGGTCCGCAAGCGTCTCGTCGATCAACTGCGGTGCTGATTTGATGTGCTGAGTAGTTCTCGAAAACGCATTACGATTCGATGGAAGAAGCACCGACGGCGCAACAGCCTGGATTTTAGATGACCATTTGTTCAGTGTTTGAACAAGGTGGGGGTGGTATCTACCACGAGTATGAGACTTTGTTTCCTTTCAAGTAGCGAACACATGGGAGGACACACGCGGATTCGAGTTTTGACAAGGAACGACTGGCTTCGCGTAATCCTTCAACATGATCAGCCACCGAACAATCAGTTTCGGCACTCCTCCGCCGCTTACGCGGAGGGAGCTGAAGCGATTCGTTCGCTGAGAGCAGATGCTAATTTTGTGTTGAGCACGAATTATTTCAGGGGAAAGGTCCACACCTCCTGAAGATCAAATATCTCGTTTGAAAGTAATCGTGCCTCCTCTAACATCTTCGAAAAAGATACATGTACCTGCTGATCGGCAGCATCTGTCGGCAGCTGTTTGTTCGTGAGAGGATTTCAAGTCAAAAACGAACGACTACTTGCGGGAGGGAGGCGATTTCCAGCCACGACGGATTTTTGTAAGCGAATGCGGGCATCAAGAAGCAAGTCCCAGAGAGCCTGGACACAAAAGATATGAATTCGATCAGATGCGTGTATCAAGAGAACAGGACTTGCAATCTGTTTCGAGATGGCCATCCCCTTTTTACGATCTTCTTCTCGAGTTTTACGGAGACTAGTGGACAAGTCACTGTTTTGTTTGGATGAGCTGGGATGTTCAGTGGATGCCCCGACGGAGATGCGCGTGTCTGCCTCGCGCTCTTCTCCACTCTCACGACTATAATTGCGTGTGTGCGTGTGTGCCTCCGAGACGTCGCTGCCTGACTCCGTGTCTTCACTAGCAGATTCTGGATCGCTCTCGTTGTTGTCGGAACCGTCGAGCATTAGCTTTCTGGAGACTTTCGAGTGATCATATTTTGGATCTGAGAGACTCTCGTGGAGTTTGCGCAAGGACGAAGGACTGATCGAATAAGTATAGTTTTTAATACGCGCGGGGGTGTCACAATGGCGTACCCGACATCAAAGTAGTGTGCTCGAGCAGCATCGTTATCTGGTACATTATCAAGATCAAGATCAGGATCGATACCCGTGACCTGGACGTCCTCGGGGTCAAAGTCTAGTACATGGGGTCAGCTTTGGGTTGAAAAAGTTCAGGAAGAGTCAGCTTGCCTATTGGGGCCACGTCCTCGAGCTGAGCAAGTTGTTGGGCGAGCGACAGGCCTGGCAAAAGTTCATGAGGTGCTCGCCGCTGTCTCTGACGACGAAACTCACGTTCCATTTGTTCTTCGCTCGGTGCCACGGTTGGGCTCCGGACAAGAATCTGTCCATGCATTTCACACCGGCCCTGGTCTGTTTACATAATTATTACTAGATGTGCGAAATTATCAGTTGCAAGATGCTTCTTCTCTTTACCATCACCGTCCCCAGCGACACACGACCGAGTGGCCCATAGCCACTGTTAAAAGTTACTTGTACACCAGACCACCTTTCAATCTGGATTCAAAACCATATCCATGTATTTTGTCCTCAAAAAATGCACAGAAATCGTGTTTCAAGTGGGTGCCATTTTTTTTTCGTAGAGGCTCGTTATGGAAGTTCGACCGGCTCTGCTTCCTCTCCAACGCCATCAGGCGTTTTTATCTGTCACGCGACAGCTCCCATCGCACGTACCTTGTGTCACTGATTTTTTTACATGTAATATGATAGCCTGCGTCTGGGCTAGCCGCTTCCTTTCCGTCCTTATTTCTATAGTTCGCCTCGAGGTTGTTTTCCTCATAAATCTCCTTTGACGTCTTCCCCTGTCCCTCATACGTACGCTTGTGGACTCACCCGCACGCTTGCGCAGGCTATTCAAAAATTCCCCCATCCGTCATGCCTCGTTCCCCCAACCGTACCGTCGCCGTCGCCGTAAATCCTCTCTCGCCAGACGACGAAGAAGACAACGACATTTGTCCCGTGTGCGATGGCGATTGCACTTGCAACAACAGATCTCGTCCCCCCTACCCCATCGCCAACCATGGAGGTGCGCGCTTTGTAACTACGCCAACCGTATCGACGGTTTCCTCCGCGCACGCTCCCCGAGTACAGCCATTAAAAATCAAGCTTACCGTCCCATTCAGTATTCAGAACAAAGTACGCTCTCAGGGATCTGCGCCAAAAAAGTCTCGTGCAGAAAGTTCTTCCGCGCCGTTCAACGGAACTACTGCCAGCAGTTCTGCATCACTTCATCTCCCCAATACCTCTTCCACGACTGGCCACGGACGCCCAAGCTCGTCAGATGTCGTTGGTCCAAAACGCAGAGGTCGCCCTCCAAAGGTGGTTGCTGTTGCAGGCGATGGAACCACAAATGTGGGTACCGATCGCCAAAGTTACAGCAACGAGGTCAACACGTTGCCGCAATCACAATCTCATCTGTCATCGCATACTTATGCCCAACGTCCCATCGCATCACGGGCTACACGGACACGAGTCGAGACCTCGAAATTAAATTTGACTGCCTCGAGGCGAACCGCAAAATCCCGGGTCAAAGGCACGATCGCAGGGAGAACGGCTCTCCCAAAGAAGAAGCAGAACTCTCCCAGCGACCTCACTGATTCTGACCTTCAGTCAAGCGACGATGCCTCCTCAGGTCGTTATCCTACCTTTGTCTCAGCTGATGGGCTGACATCGGAGGCCTCTGACTCATCTGAGTCTGAGTCTGACTCGGATGCGTCGGGTTTCGGCTCCGACTCCTCGCTTGCGGCGGAGGAAGAAAATTACATCGTCGCAGAACAAAGGCGTCATGACAAGGCCCGCGTTCGTCGGGAGTTACTAGGAGACGATGATCCCAAGCACAAAGATTCGAATAACAGTTGGGTCATCCGTCCTCGGAAGAAAAGTGTTGGTCTAAGCGATGCGGATATGGAGGGCGACAGTGACGATATCACAGAGGACGATGAAGACGAGGATGAAGAAATGGAGGAAGACGAGGAAGAGGACGAGACGGATGGTCCAGCTTCACGAGTGTACACTGGCCTTGCCACCGGATGGTCGGATGACGAAGAATCCAGCTTCGATGCTGACTTGTTTTTCGACAACCTCACGGAATCGTCATCTGACAGTGCCTCCTCTGAGACAGATGGCAGTCACCTTCAAGATCCTGCTACCGACCCCTTTATTGACAACGTCACCAGTTTACGGAACGTGGACTTTGAAGTCACAGAAGCGTGGGATGGACAGGTTGTTTTCACAAATGGTTCAAGCGACGGTCACGGTGTCCTCGACATCGCATTTGAGGCGAACGCTGCTCAACTAGTTGCATCAGACAGCGCTTCAATCAGCCATGATAGCGACGTTGAAATGCACGCCAGCGACGATGCGGAGGATGACCTCGACGACGGTGACTCCGAACTCGGAGCAAGTGACGGGGAGACTACAGAGGAAGAACTAGTGGATGAACAGGGACTTCCCACTTCTCGTGCGATGAGGCTTTTCCGGTGGCCAACCAGTGTCTCGTCTATCAATCCTATGTCAACGGTCAGCCCCAACGTCTCGCCTGCTCCTTTCTCCAGGCGCCATCCCCCTTCCACCATTCTGGAATCGCCCTGCCCCGCTGATATTCTCGCTGGTAAAGTTCTCTGGGAGGAGATGGACGTGTCTCAACAAGATAGTGCGGAAGGCAGCGCTGGCGAAAGTCCTCATCCTATCACGAGAGGCGGAATACCTATCATGGGCCAGTTTTGCTTGGAGGGCAGCACGCCGCGGAAGACTGCTGTCCTCACTGGTGTGAACAAGGACATGCCCTCACCATATCCCCGCCTCGGTCGCAGGCGCAGAAGGTTCTCCAGCAGTGCCGGAAGCTTCAGCAGTGTACGTGTCTTACGTTGTATTGTGTCTTCTTTGAGCCTCACTCGAAATCATGTAGATGGATCTCCGCGGTCGGACGGCAAGTTTATCCATCTACCCTTCATTGCCCCTACCCTCGGATGAGCCCTCATCCGAAACGCCTCCTAACATCGGACTTGGTGAACCGATTAAATTAGATGACGTCCTCGATTCCACGCTTCTTGACTCTGAACCTGAGACGCAGATGCGGAGTAACCCTGAGGGCGAATGCGAGGAACTCGCCCAGAGCTTGAGCCGGTGGGACCGGGTACCCGTTGGTGCCTTCCGTCTTACTAGAGAATCTGCGCCATCTACCTCCGATGCTCCTACCTCACCCGGTTGGACCTCTGAACATGGCACCTCCTCTGTTACAGACATGCGTTCATACGGAAACGCACTCAAAAGTAGTCCTCTTCATACCATGCTCTGGAATGACAAGAGCACGGCCAAGGAGAACCCCCACAAATCAAAGGGAGTAAATATTTCACCCGTGTTACTCCCTGTTCGCGACGAAGATCGTACACCCATTCATATTCCATATCATTATGACACCCATTCCAATCATCGCCAACAGCAGCACACACCATTCAAAAACCGAAAAGAGTCTCGCAGAGAGATGAAAATGATGAAGCGCAAGACTCATGCGCCCCCTCCCAAACCTCACGATCACTATCGTCGTAATCACCACCCTAACATGAAAACACGGGCCAACGCATCCGTGCAACGCACATTTTTCAGTTCCCCTACCTCTGCTCCAGCGTTGAATATTTGAAGTTCACTCTCAAGTTGTATTTTTTTTGTCGTCACCCACTCCATCCATGTTCATGATTGGCCTCACTCTCCATATTCATCCCCTAGCAGCATTATCATAGTGCGTTCTTTCTCTTCCTTTGCCTATGTATCTCTGGGTCATCGCGCACATATATCCGTGCATCACTCTTTGCTGGAACCCGAAAAATTTCATGACCTGTTCCCCCCCCCCCCCCTTCTCTGTGTGCGCTAGGGTCGTTGTACTATATTCCTGGCGTACACCTGACTCAGTCCTTGTTGTATTTCTGACGAATGAAAGTATCCTGCACTCTTGAGAGATGTGAGAAAATTCCCGTGTCGCGAACACGTGACACGAGATTCATCGCGACCCCCAACGAAATCGTGCTGTCATTAATGTAATGGACAGCCCCGACTCTGTTGTCGACACGTCGGATGTCGAAGAACGCGAAGATTTTGTCTTCTCGATAAATGCTCTTGCAGTCTCGACGCAGATCCACAGCGTGCGCACAGATATCGTGTCTGCACAAAGTGCTCCCTCTCTCTCGACATTAGTAGCGCGCCGCGATCGGCCCAGTGATGATGAAGAGCACTCGTCTCCAAGGAAGCGTGTCAAGGTATGATATGCCCTACTCTCTCTGTCTGACATTCAAGCTCCCTCGAAGGTAGTTCACGACACGGGCTCAACCTCACATGGCTCCGACCATTCTGCAACCGTTGAGGCCGCTTTTTTGAACGACACACCTCAGAATGTGCACCTTGCGGAGCAGATGCCTGACTCGAATTCGATACCTTTCCCGCAATGTATCTCCATGATCCAGGACGAACAACCGGCATCCTTATCATTTCCACCTTGTGATGTCTCGCCTCGTTCTGATTACTACTCTCTATTCTCCGCTCCAAGCCAACCCTTGTCAAAACACGATTCCCCTGTTACCACCCGCAGAGCCCGCCCGCCGAGTGTGGAGTCATCTTCAGGATCTCTGCCACTTCCACGTTCCCCCTCGCGCTCGCTCTCCATTTCTACCGATCATTTTTCCCTGTTCTCCTCTCCTCGTTGCCGTCCTACGACTCCTCCCCCAACTCCTTCACAGCGTTCACATGATCCATGTTCTTCTGTGAGACAGAAGCTGCATGCGGTCCCTTCGTCACCTTTAACACCCGTTTCCTCTCCAGCTCTTCTTGCACAGGCACTCTTACAGTCGCCAGATCCCCTCCGGCTTCTCCTCCCTCGGCGTTCTCCGGACTCACACCCTGCATCGCGGGCCAATCCGCCATCGACCATCCCTGTCCGTTCACCTCCGATAGAGATTCCTGAAGATTTACACCCGCTCGGTCGTTATTCCTTGCGCCGCCGAGAAGCTCGCCAATTGAATCCGTACGCTTATGACAAGTTGCTGTACAAACAACAGCTCAAGCTTCACCCTGACGCTATCGTCAAATACCAAAGTCCTCGGCACCGCCATGATTCTGGCGGGGCAGGTGAAGCTGAGACACAAGATGACTACGCACTTTTCGTTGACAACCCGGACGAAGATGGTGACTATGTCGAGGGTGTCAAGAGAAGGAGGGCGGTGAATGTTGATTGTAACGAGGAACTCGGGGAATACGAGGAAGAACAGGAGGGTTGGTTGCCTGAAACACTGAAGGGGCTATCAAGCAGTGATGAGGATGACAACGAATTCCGCAAACTAGCAAGGAAGATTCGTAAAGCGCGAGAGATGGCGGAGGCGATAGCCAGAGGTAAAGCTAAGAAAGCTGCTACAGATGCTCGCCAGGCAGAGAATGCGACCAAGAAGACGACAAAACGGCGGCTCAAACCTTTTCCGGTTGATGGGGAAGCCGAACGCGCATCTCCTGAACGCGTCCCAGCTCATGTAAGTCTTGTACAATGCATCATCGTCTCACCTGAAGTCGTGTTGCCAAATAGGAACTGTCGCCTTCCTCATCCCTATTTTCTCGAGCACAGTCGGAGCCTACGATCGCTTCATATCCGCCACCCTCCCTGAAATCACCTTCCCGGCCCCTCGCGCCATCTCGAGCGTCTTCTCATTCCCCATCCCCCAGTTTTAATACTCTCCGATCACCAGATTTCTATATACAACAAGACGACTCGTATGGATTTGACGATCAAGGCGCTTCTACACGGAATTTTTCACCCGTCAATCACTCCGTTATTTTTTCTGCCCCATCAAGTCCGTCTGGACCACCAACGACATCTGGTGCCAGTGCTTTGCCGTCGAACGCCTCTGGACTGGACTCGGAATCGGACCGGTCGTCCACCTATGGGATGAGTTCCAAGGATAAAAAAAATATGCGCGCACTGAGGCGAATGATGCCAGCTGCAATGATTGCACGACAATTCGGTGTTACCAAGGGGGGTCAACGACCGCCCCCGCGTGCCAGGGCCGCGGTAGAGTCATCTGGAAGTGAAGCGGAGGAGGCCAGGGTGATGTGCTCGGTTACTTAACCTATTGCCGAAATACCCGTTCAGTGGACTATTACTGATTTGGTGTTTTCAGACTGACTGGCCTCCTGTCGTTTATGTTGTCCGATGAAA
>JBBPRP010000757.1:0-10824 GCA_038093135.1 Leccinum longicurvipes
TGAACCCATTCTCCAAGACCCGGGTACTTGGTGTTGACGCGACGGACGATCTGCTGGACCAGACCCAATATCGGATACCCAATCCTCTCGGTATCTCGCTTGAGCCCTTCAAAATCGACGTTGTCGACATCTTCACAAAACGCACAGATCTCAACGGCAGCTTCGTGGGGGATGATGTTAAGGTCTGCTTGCACGCGAGCGAGACATCCCTCGATAGAAAGATACTTGGCAACGCGTGTCCTGTCAGACCAGATACAAGAGGCGTCCGACGTAGAGAAGATGTTTTCAAAAATGGTATGCGAGCAAGACGTGTTCATAGCGACGAGCGATACGACTGCCAAGTGGCAATCCACTGATCTCCATACATATTCCCACACCAGATTTGACTGATAATGCCGGCAATGGACTGACACTCTCACTTAACCGATAGTTTGCACACCATGGTCCTGGGCTCACTTGTCCCGCGTCACCGTAAGCTCCTAGGTGCGCTAGGAACCAACGGACCAACGGCCCGATTGCCAGTGATATGTATGCGCCGACTCAGCTTGCAGAGTCCACGACGACTCATCAAGCTGACGCCGAATACGTCTTCGAGGGTGTCTTCCAGTTGAATGGTGTCTTTTGCATACTCCCCGTGCTCATACAATGAAGGATTAATTTACTATGAAGCAAGAAATGACACGATGCATAGATAGCTGATAGAAATCGATCCATTTGGTTATGACAACGATAAGCAACGCGCTCATCGGGGAACGTAGATCACTCTCGTGATGCAATCCACTGTCGATGGCGCTGCCAACTACCTGCTTCCATGCGTACGAGCGTCTTGAGTTCGGCCATGTTGAACGGCAGCCGTGGATCTGCCTGCAAAGCCCCGACGACGTACGATCTGATCCAGTATTGGGAACGAGGAATAATCATATACATGAGCACAATGCACGGGGCCAGGGTAAACATACAAAAGCGGGGCTCATATGACGGTACTCTCTTTGAGTGGTTCAATCCGGGCACCAGTCCGAAGTTTCATGCACATTTCATCGAGGGGGATCCTGTCCACGTGCCATAGTTTATACGCACGGAGTTGCTGTGGTCGAGGGGGTTCAGGTATGCAATAGTCTGGTATAAGTGACTTCACAGATCCATTGGGTCTTTGCGGAAGAGTCGGAAGCGACGCATCATCCAGTTTGACGAAGCGAGGGTTAACCTGACACGAGTACGCTGCCATTTCAAGGTTCCTGCCAGTTTCGGTTGCAATCTCCTGCACTCTGTCGTATACCATGAGAGCGCAGTGACAATCATTTGCTGCGTCTGCATGCCGAAAGGCGGGGAAGAACGATAAATCATGATGATGTCGAAAATGGAATAGTGAGGTTCGCCCTCACATTCAATCATCTTCTGTGAAAGATTGTCCTCCCAATTGGAGGTACGTACTTTACCCTTGAGCAGCGTCCTGCCAAGGTACATGGCCACCATTTTGGCAAGGCTGACGATTTCCCGATTATAGATAGATCTAAAGTTGACATCAGCCTTGCCGGCAAAGGCGCCAAGTTCCACAAGCCCTCTGGCTCGAATTCCAAAATCTCGGAAGAGTTTGTCGCCGTCGTCTGATGAACAAGATGAGAAAACGCTCATTCGCCAGTCCACAAGACTCACTGAGGATATTGGCACCTGTTTTCACGATATCTGCGGATTCGATGACTTCCTGATCAAATGTCAAGATTGAGGCACGTCATTAGGAAAGAATATAATGACTAACTAAAACTTTCCTGGGAAACCCTATTCCAGAACATTAACTTAGAATGAATCAAAACCGCAGGGATCCAGATGCGTACTTTTCATTCGGCTGACTTGAATAAGTAAAATGGTGTGACGGTCGCACAACTGTACCAGGGCCGTCCGTCTCTCTTGTGCACCACGTTGCCACATAACGCGCCATTCAAGGTCAAAACCCAGGGGACTGCGAAAGTTCAGCGTGAAATACAAGGCAAAGAACAGCGATAAACGTCTCACCCTTTCAAGGTCTGTACAAGACTGTCCGCTTCGCTTTCGGACTTCGTATACACTACAGCCGGGGGTGTTTGGTACTCCGTGAAGGAATATACAGGCAGTGATGTTTCTCCTTCGACAACTTTATTTCTCGAGCCGCTCTGATGCGACGAGTTTGAAGAGGTGTCCCTCGTAAACTGTGGCGGCACACGGGGCTTGGGGTCATTGTATATTTTCCGAAACTGATACTGTTCTCGAATATCACTGTCTGGTAGAGACGCGTTTAGTGGGTCACTGCAAAAATCGTTAAAATCATTTTCTGGCTTCAAGGGTGTGTACTCAACTGAGTTTGAACTGGTGTAAATGAAGTTTTTCTTTTGTAACCCGTCGCGGAAGTTGTGTGACGTGCTTCTGTTGATTCTCGCGAGAGGAGGCCACCAGCCGGCGCTTGACGGGCGTCGAAAGCGCGTTTCGTTGTCTCCCGACCAGTCAAATGAGTTCCAGAGATTGTGAACTTTGTTGAAAAATTATTCAGGAAGAACGGGGGAACTCTGTAGAGGTATGATCTTTGGTTGGTAAGGTGCGGACGAAGTATGTTCATCACGACACGTACACTTTCGAGGTCCGAGTCTGCTGGCAGTTTGAACCTGTGCCCCTTGGAGATGTTTGTTTGCCTGACTTTGTGGGTACGTTGACACAGTCGCCGTCGAGGATTTCGATGGACCACTCGTCGTCCGAGTCGGACATCGTTGTTACCGTCATTCTGACACGTTCTCTGCACAATGATCCATGTTTCCTCAGCTAACGCGAATGAACTCGCTTGTCACGTGATGGCGTTTGCTATGCTAGCAACTTTTGCATGGGGTCACATTGAATCATTCAAATACATCGCCAAGTGCATCTGAAGCTCATTATTTGTCGCCCACCCACTGACACACTTGTGGATATGCATTCCTGGCCATACGCATTGATCTCGGAGTTGGTGGATGCTTTGAATCCATTACCAGACAAGTTTTAACATGGTAGTGCTGGATTGCGGAAAAACTGGCAGTCACTGTCATGGAATCCCTCGGGGCTCTTGTGCACTGGGTGTATGGTCTTCCTTTCGACACTGGTGTTGATTTATGATTCTCAGGCAATCTGAAGTTGATTCAGAACAACTGAAGAGTCATGACATATTTCCCTCCGTCGAATTGATAACTCCCGCGAGAGCTTTCCAAGCAGATAGAGCGAACAACTTGCATGCCATACGCTTGTGTTTTACAATGCAGATCTCACTGAGTAATTGTTTGACCCCACATTCGTAGCGTACAGATATGTAGAGTGAACTTCTTGAAAGGGTTATCGCATTCAAGTTCAGATAGATTATGTAGTCTGGAAGGGTCACGATAAGGGAGAAAGATCGGTCTTCTCATTCATGGCCACTACTGAGTACGTACCGTTCACACAGTTTCAAGTTCCCCGAGACCCAGATTACTAAAAATGCGTGATTACTCTCACGAACAGCAGGCTTCCGTTTGATTGAGAAACACACTTTACTGTTTTCTAGCAGGGATGGTGAAGATCAGTCAAAAGATCCATGGCGGGACAAGTTGCCATGACTCGGACTGATGACTGCCATGACTCATCATTACGGCTATTACCATTCGTTCCGTTAATCTGGTGACTTGCCCGTCTGATTCTCGGCGCTTGCGTGTCAAGATAAACGGAGCTAACATTATCATCGCAGTCAAGCGATTGACTCACTCTTTCCCGCCCTCCAGTTGCACTCCCCTTTTCTCTCTGGGTGTTCATTTCTCCCTAGACCCTCGCAGCACCCCACGGGGAAACGAAAAATTTCCTGATCACAAAAACGACTTGCTGTCATCCCGTCTGTCGTCCCTCTTCATGATAAAATTCTTGGTCGCGTTCTTTTCTGCCCAGAAAAATGAAAAGATAACACCTGTGGGTCCTATCTTACAGGCATCATGTTCGGAGACGACGCCTCTTCTTGTCCCTCCGACTCCCACCGTCGACCAGCCCTTCGACGATGACCTTCCTGGGAGCAATGCTCCTTTGTCGATCTTTTGGCAAGAAGTTGCAACGCTCAGCAGATATGCGCTTCCTGTATTTGGGTTCGTATATTCTGTTTCTGCCTGTTAGTCTGCTTTTTTTGCTGAACTAAATCTCGAAAGTACACATGTGTTTGAGCACAGTATTTTCATGTCCTCAGTTATTTCTATTGGGCACATATCTACAATCGCGCTAGCCGCGGCTACCATCGGCTTTATGACGGCCAATGTCACTGGACTCAGTATCATCCAGGGGATGTCCAGTGCTTTGGATACCGTCTTGCCGAGTGCATGGACGTCAGGCCAACCACAAATTGTTGGATTATGGACTCAACGTATGGGTATGTTCCAATACCACCAATAAGCTCGCAGTGCCTAACAGTCATGGATAGTTGTTCTACAGCTTATCGTACTGATCGTGAGTTTGATACTCCATCTAGAAAGACTATAGTCATCACAATGCGGCTAGCCCATTTATGTGATTTGGTTCAACGGAGAATCCCTCCTTCTCATGCTGAGGCAAGATCCGGAGGTTGCAAGATTTGCAGGTATATACTTAAAGTGGGCCTCATTGAGTCTTCCAGCATACTGTTTCAACTGCATTTCTCGGCAAGTTCTGTCCCTTTCACCTTGCGATAAGCTGACGACCACATTCAGTCGATATTTTCAAGCCCAAGGTAAGATTACTACTTTTGCGTACTTCTGTGGTACACTGATTTCGACATCAAGGATTGTTTGATGTGCCTGCACGTATTATTGTTTTTGTTGCTCCTATAAACATGCTTCTGAGTTATCTTCTTGGTGGGTTATCACCAACTTACGACAACATTATTAGACCTGATGGTGTACATATTTCAGTATGGGGCCCTGATTCGATACGCATCGGGTTTATCGGAGCTCCGATTGCGACGTCGATCTCTTATAACCTAATTTCCATTGCGTCTATTTTCTACGGCGTGTGCTTCGTGGAACGGACAGCTTGGCATCCCATCTCGACACGATGCTTCAGTTCTTTGGGTTCATTGGCAAGGTTGAGCGTAGGTAGCGTTGGTGAGAAGATATCTATCTTGTTGGCGTTGTTTTTGCTAATACACGGGCGCAGGTCAAGTGGCATCGGAATGGTGGTCCTGGGAGCTCGTTGGACGTACGTGGCGCATGTCTCTTCTACTCTGCCAGAAGTATTCATACCAACACATCCAGTGGCTGCCAGCTTGTAAGTGATAGCGACGACCGATCCCGGTACTCGTAACGGAATGAATATTTTGTAGCCTGGGCCCCATGACTTTGGCGTCACAATCTGTGCTATTGTCTACGATCTCATGTACCTTCCAAGCCCCATACGCCTTGGGCATTGCGGGTTCCGTTCGGTTAGCTGCAATTCGTCTGTCCCATGGGCGCGTCTGACACTTTTCAAGCATCGGAAACCTCCTTGGCGAGAGGAAAGCGAACCGTGCCGGTGTTGCCGCAAATGCTGCTATTTTTCTTTGCATTGTCTTGGCAATGTTCTTAAGGTGCGTGTGCTCTATCATTGACTTACCTGTGGGTGACGGTCATTTCCAAGTTCTATCCTTGTTACCTTCCGAGGGAGATGGGCATACATGTTCAATAACGACCCCGGTAGGTACATGTGGGTTACTCACAACGGTTACTGAGTCAAATTTACTTTCCTCAAGATGTTGCCGCCCTCGTAGCTGGCGTGCTCCCTGTGGTGGCAGTCGTACAAATATTCGACTCCTGGGGCGCTGTGATTTCGGGCATCCTGCGTGCACGAGGCAAACAGGTACATGACTCACGTCTCTCATGATTCAGCGACTAAAGAAGTCACACGTAGAT
The DNA here is from genome assembly GCA_038093135.1 of Leccinum longicurvipes. NCBI lineage: Eukaryota > Fungi > Basidiomycota > Agaricomycetes > Boletales > Boletaceae > Leccinum > Leccinum longicurvipes. The sequence continues at coordinate 5,871 of JBBPRP010000757.1, forward strand.
ATTGGGTACCATGATCAATCTCAGGTAAGCTTGACATCTTTCTGGATCCGGGTATCATTCGTCAGTAATGACTGGTGGTGTTGGAAGTGGATACTACTTCCTCGGTTTTCCGTTCGGCCTCTGGTTGACATTCCAGCATGGATGGGGTCTCTTTGGGCTATGGTGGGGTTTAACAGTTGCGATGGCTTGGGTTGTGATTGTGGGTACCTACCTCTGTCAGACGACGGATTGGCAAAAGGAAGTGGAGAAAGTGATGGCACGCTTGGAAGCTGACAAGGCGTATCAACAGCGCCAGAGGGGTGGGGCTTGAGGAATATATTCATACGAAAGGATACGATCGATCGGGATGCATAGTCCCGTGAACGAAGATTACGAGTGGGCGATATGAATGTAGATATGTTTTTTTTGACGTTGAACTTGGTACAGGACCCATGATCTTGATCGCTGAGAGACTGATTTCGAAGCGTAATGCAAGTTTTTGGACTTGGTCACATTGGAGGCACCGAGTTTGTTGTACGCAAAGGCCTCGCTGTCATGGTACAATCCCGTCAACAACACTGTTTAGGGAAATCCTGAGTCACGAATTCAGGGCAAGTTGGAATCAACAACCCTGGTCCCATGCTCAGGTCTCACTTTTACTATTGAAGTTCCGACTGTGAGTGGGTGCGAGGTTGTTCAATATCCCATATCGGCGCAATTACTTCCCCAGGTTTGTTCAAGAAGGCAAGTTCGAGTGTCAGTAGTATTAATTGATATATTCCCGTGGTCGGACGTACTTTGTTTTCATTGACTCACTTCGTCTCAAGCCATCCTCAATGTCGGGCCAGTATTTGACATTTCCACTCATCACTGTCTAACGAAGTCTGCAGCAGGTTTTTAGTGTCCGGATATCCTGAAGACGCGCGGGCCCGCAGCGATCACGACTAGGTTTCCAAATCGTTAACAAAATGACACACCGTTCTTATCTATCTGATTCTCTGGGAACCGGATCCCTCCTTTCTGATGGTGAATCGGTTTTCCCCGGGGTGTTGAACCTTGTTTGCTTGTCTTTCATAGATCAAGGATGTCCTCGGGGAGAAGCACGGGAAGCGCGGGTGTCTCCGCGATTGCTGTTATGCTCACATCTTGTATTCGTGATTGCCTACGCCTAACGGTTGTTTTAGAGCGGCCTTCCCAGGAGGTATTAGGAGTATATTCTTATGAGATCTGATTACGCGGATCATGGTTTACAGGCACTTACCGAGACGCCATGGATGATCAATTGTATCAATGGTGCATATAAATCCCTTGATTGTCCTAATGACCTTTTGGTCGACCCTCAAGCAAAAACGGGGAATCGTTTGGCCGTGGTGGGGTGTCAGAACTGGGGTGAAAAACCAATTGGAAATCAAGGAAACTTTGACAAATGATGGAGTGCGCCTGCGGCGTTTGAGAACCGAGGTCACGGACCAATTGAATTGTGATGCGACGGGATTTTGTACGTTAGGTTCTAGGCGACCTAAACCCCTTGTCCACGATGAGCTGGTGGGATTAAACCGCAGTGTTAAGCGAGACACCAAGAATGACCCTCGGGAAAAAATCTGCAGCGGCAATTTGCCCCGCTCACCCTCTCGAGTCCCGAACAGACATGATGATCCCATGTGACCGCGAACCACCAGCGTCGAGCAGTCGGTAACGAATGTATTTTGGTGACCGGGAGTGGTCTGCGACAGTAGTAGGGTCCTTGACTCGCGTGAGATTTTCATGGGGAAAAGAAGACCGATGGGAATTGGCTTTGGACATCAACGCGCCAACTTGGTACGTGTGGGACAACTTGAAGTCACAGCACATCATTCGAGCCTTCGAGAATTGACACTGAACGTTGAACCTTAGCCTAAATTCGCCAAGAAATGCCCTCGGCAGATCACTGGTGCGCCCATCGTTGTTCTTGACTTATTCTGAAAACCAAGGAAAGCAAAAGTGTAGAACCCTGAGAAACAGCTTGTCGTGACCGCGTGTTTCACACTACGACAGGTCCTGAAACGGTTGTCCCGTCGTGTGTAATACATATCAGTGGGTTGTGCGATGGGCGGCTCGGCGGACTTTTCGTTGCAAAATTTCAATTCTTGCAAGTTGCCGCTTCTTCTTTCGTTGTCATTTCCATGTATCATCGTTATCATCGGCGGTCGCCGTTTACTTTGTGGCGCCTCCGCAGTTATGACCATGAGGTGCTTGTGGGGGATAGGCAGGGTGAGTTTTTGCGATCACCGACGGATTTGGTCTGATATCTCCTGGGTCTCGAGCGCTAACCTGAACGTAGGTCAGACAGGGGCTGAGTGCACATGTATACATCGTGGCAACCAGGTACCCAGACATTGCGAGGGACACCCCATCTTCCACCTGCGCCCTTTTCAAGTACTTGGAGCATTTTCTTCGCATGGTTGGGCCAGTTTGCATGGCACGTATACTTTTGGTCCAGAAGTAAAAGCCCCGCGAGTGTTCACACTGCGGACAAGGCAAGCATTGGAATGTAAACTTATTTTCCTCCCTTTTCATGATTCTCAGTGGAAAAAACTTGGCGACTACGCGACAACCAACTTCTCTTTGAAACCGAATCCATGAAGACACGTGGGCTTTTGTGCCGGTTCACACTGAAGCTCGTGGACGAGCCCGTCTGCATGTAAGCTTTTTTTCTTTTCACCTCTTCTTTTAACTCTTCCAAGACTTCTCCCTTTTCATCGCGGGAAATCTCTGAAGCAACGCATGTGACCAAGTTTTTTTCAGCGCGCAGCTGTGCTGTCAAAACCGTTCCGGGTTCCACCGCCAGCTTTGCAAGGCTTTCTCCTTTAGTCGTTCCGCAATGCCGCTGGCACTTCCACGTGGACCTTCGGCGGGTGCGTTAGGGTTGGCTGGTGCAGTCCTGTTTCTGATCATGCTTATCGCGTGACTGAATTGACATAGATGGAGTAAATTTGTAAGGTGTGCATGCGTACTTGGTGTCAACGGCGATCCATCAACGGATCCTGACACGCGCCCGACTTTTTCCTTGCGATCATAGGAATCATCAACCGATCGGGAACTATCAGTGAAACGGCGCCGGACTGGCGCTCGCCGAGCGCTTGAATACTCAGTCTCACTCAGATGTATATGCGCGGAGACTCAGACACATTCCAAGACAACAAAAAGGTATCTTTGCATGACCAGGACAATGTGATAATACATAATGTGTAGGGTATAAAGTACAGTATTACAGGAAGAGCTTTCGATACAGTGGGATCTATGTTGTTTCCAGGTACACGTAAGGGGCTCATCTATGCACAGCATACCTATAGTTTTGAGATTGCGGGTTGCATTTTGTTGAGATACGCCGATGCCACCACACTTCCAGTGTCCTTATTGATAACCTTGGTCTAACATCAGGATTGTTGATACACATCGTACGGGTTTCAGAGTTGCTTACCTCACATCGAGCACTCATAATGCGACCGCCCATGGCGATAGAGGTACTGATAATTCGGAGACATGACCCTCTACACCAGTCAAGGTCAGTCAGGTAATGACTTTCCCTGGAGGGAACGAATAACTCACGCAGGAGCAGGAGAGTGAAAGACGACATTCATGGCTTGAGTTACGCCAACACCATTGATGTTTTGGATCAAACCCAAGGCAACAAGTGGCGTGCTACAGCAATTATCGATCAAGAACGCGATACATCCGCCATGGAGCATTCCTGCCCCGTTCAGCATGCCTTGGGGAATCGCTGTCAGATGCCCCCTGATCATCATATACATATAGAACGACTGACTTTTGCTGACAACCACCTCCGTAGTCGTAATGGCCTCTAATCGGCCTTGCTTTTCCTTGCTACCGTACGCACTGATATCGACAAACTTGACCGCTTTGGCAATGTGGTGGCCGAAACACTGTTCATCGCCAGCACCGTAGGCAATAAAGGTGTTCAGGATGAGTTGCTTGACACGAGCTGGGACATTTCCCTGTATCTGTGATGCGTCCCCGCAATTGGAAAGCAAAGTGGGGTCAACCCAGGCTTTCCGTGCGGATTTTGAGGTACCGCCGTAAATGACGGACGTGGTAGAGGTAGAAGGGGAGGGGGTATATGGTTCATAAGCAGCAGAGGCGGCGCTGGCATAGACAGGGGAGGTTCTTGAAGACATGAAGCTGAGGACAAGAGAAGAAATGGATATCGTGACGAAGCAAAGGGAGGGGCCGGTATTTATCCAAAAATTAAATCGGAAGAAACTGAAATGAAAAATGAGTTAGAATGAGCCACTTGGCTAAAATTGAGCCGATTTTTCGTGAGTAGCGGAGTGCGAGCTTCCACTGGACTTCTTGATGCGGAAGTCAAGCTGGCCTTCCCTTGCAAGATCTGAATAGATCTAGGTGCAAAGGAGTCAGCATGCGGATTTTGGACGAATTGATCCAAGGGTCGTCAGTAATGTTGACATGTCGCACAAAGTGACTTGGTGACGACAGCGAACCTGGCAGGTTAATCAGAAGCAGAGCCAGGTATGCGCCATCCGACCATCACGCAGAACGATATGGCGAAACGCCCTCTCTGGCTAATTCGAGCAGGCCCCTCACGTTGAGAAAAGGGAGTCGCCATTGCGGTCTGGACGGCCGTCCGCGCGAACCTGAGAATCAAAAGATCCGTTTCTCGACAAATACGAATGCAATCCGTCCGTCGACGAGACCACTGTAAGAATTGCACTGCATGTTCGGATGCTAACGAGGAGCTCCTGAATTCGGCGCAGGATCGAGATGATTTGCCGAGATGTTCCCAAGGAGGTCACGTCGTGAAAGGCAAGCTGGCGTGCGCCTCATGAAAATCCGGCGGAACAGCTGGAGGGCCTGACTGAGCAGTAACACGTAATTCCCAAGGGTAAGGAACACGCCTCCACTCGACCTCCCACGCCGACCGCCGTCAACGGATGGGGTGATCAATTACCCTTCACCG
>JBBPRP010000758.1:0-10815 GCA_038093135.1 Leccinum longicurvipes
TGATGATGATGAAGCGATGGCAGTACAACCCCCATCCCCACCCCCACCCTGGCGCCACCGTGATCGTAACGAGCACCCCTGCAACCAAGATGATGTTGATGATACGATGGATGACGGTGTGCGGGAGCAGTCCGGACCGATTCCACCGGTCTCGACCGAAGTTGATCTACCCATGAACGTAAAGAAGCAGGTACGCCAAGGTTTTCTGCTTCCCTTAACGGAATTGTCAACTCCCGAATCGTGTTGATTCTTTTGACGCGAGGTTGGCCTGGGCCGGGATATTGAATCGTGCCTTTTTTCTTTGCTTCTTTTTACTCTCTCTTTACTCGACTGTTATATGAAAGCTAATTACACTAAACTATACTTTACAGAATTCCACGTTACAAGTGCCACAGGCGCCACAGCTGACGAAGCCAGTTGGGTTTACGTTTCGGGTGGATGCGAGGTTGGAGGCGCGGAAGATGGAAGAGAGGGAGAGGGAGAGAGGGAGGTTGGCGTCGAGCGAGCCCGGGAAGTCGTCGCACCAAACTGCGTCTGTTCCATTCCATGGACACGCCTCTGTTCCAAGCGTGCCCGCGTCGGTACCCTTGCCTGCACACGCGCCGGTCGTGATCGAGCCGTTTCGTTTCTGGACGGAGCAACGCGCAAAGGAGCGAGAAAAGTTTGAAGAGACGGTGAGGCGGAAGGAGGAGGAGATGGAGAGGTTGAGAGAGGAGCGGCGGCGGGTAGCGGCAGAGGAAGAAGAAAGGGAGATCAGAGAGATGAGAAGGCGGGCGGTCCCGCGGGCAAACGAGGTTCCGGAGTGGTATGCGGGAATGCCGAAGAGGGTGAGGAAGCGGGTTGAGGACGAATGATGACGAGGAAGGAGGGGCTATCGGCCCAAGGAAGCCGAGGTCTCATAAGAATGTGACGTGTTTTCGTTATTGGACTCGATTTCTTCGTTCGTTTGGCTGTATCCTTAGCAAGTAGAACTGTTTTCCATGACGTACTACGCGTCGTCTTTCCCTCCCCATCCCCTCCCTGTAATGTGGAGTTGGCAGAACAGTTTTTCGTACCTTTCGCACATTGATGACTCGTTGCAGGATTGATGAACATGAACTAGTCAAGGCCAAGGACGCGCCATTCAAACACATTATTTCGTTGCGTGCGTACGTCCGGACTCCGTAGGTACGTTGATGGTCAATGCATGGGTGGGAGGAAAAAAGTTCAAGTTGATGAAGGCGCAAGGCACACACAGCGCAATGCAATGCCGACGCGCCCGGAACCTTGTTTTTTTTTTTTCTGTGGCAGTAGTGACTAAATTTCAATTTATCCTTTTGATCATACCTCAGACTGATCTCGGACGTGAACAATTGATGATTGGATGGGCACTTGGGCGTGAAAGAATTGATTCATGTTGTGAGATAGATTCGTGGTGGAATATTCAGAGAAAGAGTGTCCAGGTGTGTGTGATGAGTCAGAGAAACAGACAGAGACAGAGAGATCTACGGTCAAGTGCCAGTCGAGTAATGATACTAAACGTAGCACGGCGCCGAGGGAGACGAGATTCCCACCGACGACGAAATTCTCGCAATCACAATCATTATGAATGCTGGTCACGTAGCACGGCGGCGGCGCCGAGGGGGAGGAGATTCCCGCTGACGACGAAGTTCTCGCAATCATAATCATAAGTAATGCTTGACATCGTCTTTCGCTCACTTCCTTTCTCATTTTCCCTTTTTGCGACTGTTTTTCTCTGTGTTCATTGGCAATCGTCGCCAAGCTTTTTTTTTTGTACTTCAAGGTTTTCAATATGTGGCGCGCGCGACGTGTCACCAATCTAAGGTACTGTGTTCGTCATCATATGACCTTCGGGTTTTAATGAACACATGGTTCGTGGTGTATGTATTTGGACATGGGATCCTTTTTTTCCCCTTTTGTCTGCTTTGTTCGACGTCTTTTTTTTTTGGGAGCCTGTGGCTGGTACGATTGTTCGTGGGCTCGTTAATATCAGTGATATAATAATGATCTACCCAATTGAATGGTTTAAACGTTGCTTGACGTGTCAACGGACTCGGACTCTCTGTCTCACATGCAAAGTACCATCATACGATATACCCATACCATGTCATACCAAGCCCGAGGGATCGGGACCGGGCGTATGTTGCCTTGTCGTCGTCATAGTTTTACAGTATGTTCGGATGTTGAAACGTTCAAGCGTTCAGACGTTGACGTTTCGTCGGAGGCCGCGTCAATCAACTGTGTAAACTTCGGTCGTGTTTCGTTTTGCGTCGTGCTGCGTTGTCTTGTCTCGCTGGCACTGTTGCGTCATGGATCAGATAAATGAATACGTATGTGGTCTGGTGGCCACTAGCACCAGTTACTTGATTCCGCGGATGCTCAACTCGTGTGTTGATAGTGCTGCTGATGACCGAAGCTGATGGCATACAAATGTTGATGCATATGCTGTCATTGAAGCGCCGTCCTGCCAACTTCTGGACCATCCGGCGACCGCTCGTCCAAAAACGGCCAAAGTTGTGTGGTCTAGGCACTTTGTTTGCTGTGTTGACTCCGACCTGACCTGTTAAACCCGACTCTAACTGGGTTGCGTGCGCAATCCCTTCATTTTCGGTCCATCGTTGATTTGAATCGACATCATATCGGCATCAACATTAGCTTCGACCAACGGTCTTAGGGTTTACTGTTCCGAACGGGCGCCCGTCGGCGAACACCGAGGCTACTCGGGTCCCACTGCGTCGCATCTCGCCTCCTCGTTCGCTTCCCCTCGTCTTCGTCGGATCCTCGCATCTCGGACTACTAGGCTAGAATGTCATGTCATATGAAGTACCGTAACTCACCATACTACAAGGTTAGTAGTCGTAGGCTAATGCATAACAGGATGGTTGGGCAAGCGCGTCAAATCCGCCGTTTTTTTCAACCTGGCACCGTAAATTGACAATGTTGCGAGTCTTGTGACTGGCCGTAAGGAACGAAGGGAAATCAAACTGCACATGTAGTGTGTCGCTGTGCCCGTGGCTGAAAGGCGCTGATTCATTGATAACTGATGGGTTGGTTGAGTCGTTGACTGGATGTCCCGAAACTCAAAAAAAGTAGGACTGCATGTAAACGGTGGCGGCACTCAATTAGTCCTTTTTCCCTCCTTTTTTCTCTTCTCTTCTTCTTCTTCTTCTCCATTCCTTCAAAATAAAGTTGAATTGAGTTGGGTTGAGTTGAGTTGATGGCGATGCAGTCAGAAACTCAGAAGTTCAAGGTAGGCGCCATCCATAACAGCCTTGGCACGCCGAGCTAGCCGAACCGAGTGTATCGGCGGAGTACTGAGGCCCTTTTCTCCATTAGATCGACAACCTCAACCTGGTGACACATGAAAACACGCATGACACAGGTTTTCGGGATTTCGAAATCAAAGAACTCGGAACGGGACGAACGAGATGAACGAGGTAAACTGGGAAGCGAAGAGTGGCGAGCTGGCCAGCTGGCATGAGATGTTGCCTTGGCTGGCTGTGATTCTCCAACTTTCCATGTGAAGATGTGAAAAACCTCCAATGGAGGGGGGATTTCCGCTCGCTCGGATAGGAATTAGGATTCAGATAAAAAAAAAGCAAAAACATGATGGATGATGGCACGACGGCACTGCGCGGTTCCTGGGCGTACTTACATAGTGTGATGCGTTGCGTTCGGTCGTTCCCTCACCCCGAGCCCGAGTGCCAATCAAGTTTCAAATGACCAAGCTGTCCTTGTGAATCTGAATCTGTGACCTGATGGCGGTGGCGGCACAAATTATGCATGAATATATCTTTATATATAGACCGAGGAGGAAGAAAGAGAACGAGGAAGGGTGAAAAAAAGAGAACACAAAAGGCTTTAATGAAATGACGAGAGGTTTTACGCTTGAATGACAGCTCGGAAATCCGTTAGTGTACAACGAAATACCTATCGGGGGGGTGGAAGCAAAATAAGGACAATGGAGGATAAAGCGCTTTTGCATTGTTTCAGATTTTTTAATTCGCAACGGGTGTCCGAGATTGTGTGACTAGCTAACAGGGAAGGTGTAGAGACGTAAATATGAATGGCAGAGGCGTGATGGAGACAACGCGGAGCCGCTGCGGACAAAGGAGATGGACGGACACGTTGTGGAGAGAGGAGGGCGTAATGAAAGGGGAGTGTGGACGGGGGGGCGTGTGTGAAGCCAAGGGAAGGATACCGCAATGGATCCGTGGATTCGTGCTGAGTCAGCAGAGGAATCTGAGTTCAAGACTGGCACAGCCGAGCGTGCCGATCGCTGAGAGAGGGAGCCGTGTCAGTTGACAGGCAACATTGCCTATTTGGTTAGATAGAGATGAGTGCCGTACGTTATCTGGACGAAAAGGACAGGTTCGGACCAAGGGACGGGGTCGTACCAGAGATGCGGGTAGATGTGACTCCTCGAAAGGCTATCGTGGGTCGTGACCAAGCAAGGGGGGTGAAGCGCCCACGAAGGAGGCTGTTTCTCTACAGACGAGCTTCGAGCGATGTGACCGTAAGGTCCTTCTCTTTCTTTCCTTTTCTGGAATACATCAGCTTTGGGTCAGGTGCCTTTTCGCCCGCCATCACTAGTGACGCCACAACACGCATCTTCACCCCGTCGGAATTTTCATGCTTTCTAGTCCGATAACGGAACTTCTCTCCCGGTGGCCAGCTGCCACTTTGGAATCACATAAAAGCGTCCTCCTCATTCCTCTACTCTCCATTCGTCGCCGCGTCTCTTTCCTGCACTACTAGTACTCGCACTCGACACCCATCGCTCTTCCCAAATCCAAATCCTATTCCAGATGCATTCCGCTGCTGCCACTGCTTCTTCCTGTGCCTGCGCCTCTGCTACCTCACCCCGGCATACATCATCCTCCATCCCGGTCTCGATGCGCCATGGCCACGACGACTCCATCCTTGTGAACGCGAACGCCCCCCAATGCTGCCACTGCGGCTGGCGCGGTTCCCATGCTCCCAGCTGCCCGTTCCGCTGAGCATCATCATCATATCCATCGTCACGGTTCAACCCTATTTATCCCCCTCATCTTTCGTGAGTTTCTCCGAAGCTATCTCTGTCTCTGTGTTCGAGTATCCTGACGCGTCTGCAGACGTCCTTTGCCCCATGTCGTCAATCAATTTATCGTCGATCGCAATCTGTTTTCCCCTCGCATTGTATAACATACGACCCCCGTGCATATGCGCACGCTAGTTCGAGAAAGTCGTCTTTCCTGTTACGAAAGCACGTTCTCCCAACCCATGGACACTCTCATCCTCGCAGTTGTACGATCAGTGGTTAGCCCTGTAATCATCCTTATTGTTGTTGTTGTGCGGTGGACTTGACGTTGTCTGTTGTTTTGTGTGGAGTACTGCGGGGGTTGTCACACCGTCGCGCCATCCGTCCGTCTCGGTTGCTATGCAGGTTGTTCGGAGGAGCAGAGGGGCCGGCGCGAGCGTTTGTTGTCGTTGTTCCCCACCGATGATCATTAGTAGACTTCACACACACTCTGCATTGTACATTTCATAATCGTCCACCCGCAATCCGATCTCATTTTTCGCTATTTTCAAATCCATCCTTTTCTTCTTCAACATCATCGACGTCCTCGGAGGAACAGGGCAATGACTTCATCGAGACAACACGAATTCAACCTCCGACGCCTACAATTAGATAAATTAGGCTAAAGAAATATTGCTCCGGCCCGCCGTGACGCTGTTACTTTTTGTTTTATCATCCTGCCCATCTCGGACTCTGATCATCCATCAACCAAGCCCCGACGACCCAACTGAGATTCGGAAGGGAAGCTGTGGGGAAAGCGGATATGTAACCAACAAAATCAGCCGCCGCATCATCATATCATCAATTTAGACGTCACCCCTGACGCGTTTGGACCCGCGAAAAATAATACATTATATATATATAAAGTGAATTTACCCAAACAGCCACCCGAGCGCTGATCGCCCTACGTCCCGACCCGATATATGTGTGTTGGTGAGACAAGACACCCCAGTATGTGTATGTGTGTGTATGTATCGACAAAAGTTCGCATGTGTAACGGGGAATGGGGAACGTATGTATTGACATGGGCAGCAATGGAATCTCCGACCGGACGGGGATTATAATTGAACGATTTCGCTCGGATGGCGATGGCGGGGGCACTTCCCTTTGGCAATGCCAGCATGGCATGATGTCCGATGTCGTTCCTCACGTTCGGTGAGCCCGTGTGGCAGGTTCGCTCCAGCAATTTCCTTCGTCTTCCCTTTCATATGCGCGCGCGTGGTATGTGTGCGTGTGGGACAACATACACACGTCCGCGAGGTCCGATCGCCAGAAGCCCTGATGTTGACGTCGAAACCTCCATGGACGGACGGAACTGGAGAAAAGGATTAATGACATGACGCAGCATGCCATGGCGAGATTCAAAGTCAGATCTCACTCACCGCTTTCCAATTTCTCGGCCGCCACTGGACTGGGCACAATTGTAAAACAGTACATACAGCAACTTCTTCTGCATGTGTGCCACGGGTATTGCCCGGCTTCCCTTCCCTCGCCCCTACATGATGCCCTTCCCCGCCTCCCTATCATGCGATGGTTCCACGCGACACTCGGACGTTTCACGAGATGAATGTCATACGTTGGGCGGAGGAAAACGAATGCAACGACTCCGCAATGGAAAGATACCCCGGGAAATCCTTTTTAGGTCCTGTGTGGACGCCAAAAACGGTCAAGATCACTTACTGATTGACAGGCGTTACACGATGTCGGAGTGTCGGAGACGCCTGGGGGCGTTGGGGAATAGGGAGGGATGGAGGGGTCAGCTACCCTACGCGGTTGCGTGGTACATCTATGTAGCATCGTTCAACAAGCTATCGCCGATGGCGGTGCTGCGAACAACTTGCTCGTTCTGGCGGCGTCGGCGTCCCAATTCCAGCGACTGTGGTGGTTCTCTCTACTCTCTCACCCTCTTCCCCTGCTCACTCTTTCGCTTGTCAGCAAAACCCTCAAGCCTGGGTTAGCAACTGGACTCTACCGATCACATCAAACGCGTCATGACTTGGAGTATCGACGATCTATCGTCGCCCGTGCCCGCACATTCGGACGACCTTCTAGTCGATTTCCCCCAGGAGCATGTCCTCCTGCTGACCTTGAACCGCCCCCAGCAGCTCAATGCTGTCTCGCCCCGGCTCACACGTGACCTGGCGTCCATCTTGCGGTGGTTTGACGATGAGCCAAGTCTCTGGTAGGTCCTTCCCCTCCGCATGATATGCCACGTTTCGATGTCCATCATGATTCTCTCCGACGCCCTAAAGGGTCGTGATTGTCACCGGCCAAGGTCGCGCCTTTTGCGCGGGTGCCGACTTGAAAGCGTAAGTTCTCTTAACCTTAACCCTAACCTCGCTTGCACATCCCACGCGGCCGACACACGACCCAACGCCAGCTTTCGTCGCTTTGTGCATTATACCCTTGCATTACCTCTCTCTTTTGACACACACGAACGTTTTCGACGACAGATGGCTCGGATCTCAGACAGACGGCAGCGCAAACGAACAAGAAGACACGGCCTCGTCCCTGCACGGGTTCGCAGCCATCTCGCGTCGGCACACATCGTACAAGCCCATGATTGCTGCCGCGAACGGGTCCGCGTACGGAGGTGGAGTGGAGATCTTGCTCAACTGCGATCTCGTCGTCGCGAGTGAGGATGCGGTGTTTGCGCTTCCTGAGGTGAAGCGGGGGGTATTAGCGTCGCAGGGAGGTGCGTGTCTTCTCCGTGTGTCTGTTGTGTGTCTGTTGCTTGGATGTTTCATTTCGTTTCATTTTCTTTTTTTGCGTTCGCTTCGCATGTTGTTCGGGTTCAAGCCTTCCTTTTTCCCCTTTCCTTTTCAGGGTGAAAATGAAACACGATACCAAGTACTTGGTGCAGTCAAGTTGCTTGCTTTTTCTTCTTTTCGTTCATTTCCTCGTTTGAGGGTATGATGGAAGCGAGCAAGCCCGCTAACGGGGAACTGCATTTTCTTCTTCCCGCAGTAATCCCTAGGCTAGCGAAGACGACCGGCCATCAGGTATGACACTCGTCCTCAGGCCCCCCATCGATCTTGGCGTGATGCTGAGAGTCAACGACACGGTGGTAGCTCGCTTCGGAAATGTTGTTCTTGGGGAAGTCCATCACCGCCGTTGAAGCCCGAGACCGGTTTCGATTGTGAGTCCCCTCTTTCTTATTTCTCACACTAACGGTTTTCATTCGGGTTCCGGCATTCCTTTCCCCTTGATGATCGCAACTCACCATCATCATTCTTTCTTCGTTCCCGGTCTCCAACAGCGTGAATATCGTTGTGGGGAAATCAAAAGTCATACCTGCCGCACTTGAAGTCGCACGCCAGATCGTGTCAAATTCGCCGGATTCCGTGCAGAGTTCGAAAGAGGGTTTGATTTTGGCGCAGAAACTTCATTTCGAGGAGGCGGTACGGACTCACGCGTTGAGCACCGCGAGCAAGCGGTTGTACAATGGGGAAAACATTAAGGCAAGTCGGTCTCTTGTTTATCGACTTTGGTTGTCTCGCGTGCTGTGGAGCAATACCTTTTTTTAAGTTGGCCGATGCGGCTTGTCGAGCACGTTGCGTTTTTTTTGGTCGATTGGCATTTCGTATTTCTTGTTCCTGGGTCTTTTTTCTGTGTTATGACTCATCTTCCTTTGTTCCAGGAGGGTCTTGTTGCATTTTCGGAGGTACGAGCATTTACGCGTGGCCTCGTGTTCTGCCTGGTGTTGAACTCTTTGTTTTTTGTTGTTTGCTTCCTCTTTTTCGTTTCTTTCGGGTTCCGGTCTCACTCGACTCCGATACCGGGTGGCGTTGGTGGTGTTGCTGTGTGGTTGCGACGAGACAGAAACGTCGACCGGTGTGGAAGAACCCCTCCAAACTCTGATGAATGGACCCTCGCACGTTTGACATTTTCTGTGCTGTTCTACCTTTCCTGTGTTATCCTCGACTTGGCATTGCCATTACCGGCGAGGGCAGTTGTACGTGGGAAGAGCGATTTAACAATTAATGGAAACGGACGCCAACTTGCAATGAGTCTTGATTTGGTGTTTTCGGATGCGTGGGATACCCCTGTCGGCTTCAACTCTGGCGCTTCGATCGTGGGATGTTGAGAGAGTCGAGTCGGAGGAACAAATGAAGGGACGGATAGATATGTGTACATGAATGTAAATGTAAATGGGCTCGACGGAGCCATCGGTAGGCGATTCTTTTTGGTTATTTGCCTAATTTGTTCATTGACACTGAGTAGATGGGCAAGTTCATACCATAATCGGATCAGTGTCTTGCGAAACTGGACATGATGCGGCGCAATGTGCCATCTCAATATGTAGTGCTGCAGGACGCACGATGCCGATGCCAAGGCGCGGCGCGGACCAAGGCGTAGAGGGTCGTATTGTAGATGGGCCAAGTGGCGACGCGGGCGCAGTCCCCGCCCCATAAACAGTGCTTTACCTACGCAATGCTTCGAGCTCGGCAACTATTGAATGGGCATGATCCGTGACACTGCACTTTGCGCGTGATCGGTGGTGACATCATATGGCGGGCGGGATTGACGCGGCGTATATCGATTGTATTAGGATGTACTGGTACCGTACATGTTGTTATGTCGACGTATTACTACTATGACGGCACGATACAGTCTTCAAGGAGCCTGAAACAACAATCAAATTCGAATTCGATCGTTCAGTGAGGTCAGCTGGACGAAATTCCGTGTACCTGCGTGGTGACGTCGAACTCCATCAACACTAGGGCTGTTACAAGCAACGGCGGATCACGAGGTCGATCGAGGTTGCCTGTGTGTTGTGTAGAGTGACTTGAACTCGCGCGACCAGCCGGGACCCTTGGACTTGGCTTGATCTCGGGTGGACCGTGGTGTACATAGCCTCAGTGAAGACTATACGCTCAGCCCGGCGCGATCCGAGTCCGTTGCCCTCGCTCTGAGCCCAAGTTGGCCCGTCGGGCGCCATGTTCCCGTTAGATCAACGTACACCTACGTATACTGTACCCACGTACAACCTAACCACATCTAACCTCTACACGTACACATATACGAGTACAGTGACTCAAACCTCTCATGACACACATACCCCCTCAGGATGGGCGCAAAGGGGTATGTGTGGGCTTATGTGTTATACGAGGTGTGCGTCATGAGGAGTTCAATTGTAC
Source organism: Leccinum longicurvipes (assembly GCA_038093135.1). Taxonomy (NCBI): domain Eukaryota; kingdom Fungi; phylum Basidiomycota; class Agaricomycetes; order Boletales; family Boletaceae; genus Leccinum; species Leccinum longicurvipes. The sequence goes on from JBBPRP010000758.1 coordinate 10,201, forward strand.
ATACGTCCGCAAAGTCACCACCCATCAACCTCAGATTTTCGACCCAAGCCCGTCCCGTCCCCAGGTCCCCGCACGTCATGTCAGGACCCGTCCAGCCACATCATGCCAGGTTCGTTCGGCGGCCGATGGGTCCAGACCACCTTTATGCACTTTGTATTCTGGCCCAGACGCTGACAGTGCCTCTCCCTTACGAGCGACGGGAACGGCTCAACCCGAACCACCGGGCGTACCGGCCATGTGTCATGCCTCGACTGACCTAACTTTGAAAGCTTGAGCTTAATTGATTTGATCAGTCAGGGCAGAGCAGGGTCAGAGAGGGGGTTAGGGGGGTGGGTGGCTGAATGTGTGTCTATGGCTATGGGGAGGGGTGGCGTAGCTGGAAGAATGGATTAAACCCACAAACGATAATACACTTGTGACCGTGACTGAGTGGCCGAGTGAAATGGATGACCGGATGCAGGGATGGATATGGATGATCGATCGATCTGGGATTGTGGTCCAGATTTCCGAAGGGTTCGAACGCGATCGACAACGACCCACCTCCACCACCGGCTTGGGACTAGGTTCAAGTTAGCCGGCCGGCCGCCTGGCTTATACTAAAGAAAGAAGCCTCCT
>JBBPRP010000759.1:0-10805 GCA_038093135.1 Leccinum longicurvipes
GAGCTGGCTCGCAGCGGCGGGAACGGCAGAAAATGAGTTGAAACCGGTTCGAGACAGAGTGGTCCTCGGAGGGGTGTGGCGGTACGTTAGCAGCGCCGTTCGGCGATGTCACGCCCTGGCCACGCGTCACGCACACAGCTCCTTCATCCCGCCCCATCCACCGACCTCAGCGCACAACCTCTCACTCGTCCCAAACGCCCACAATGCATACCAGCGAGTACGACTACCTTTTCAAACTTCTCCTCATTGGCGACTCCGGTGTTGGAAAGGTTCGTTTTGCCCTGTAGCAATTCTCGCCAAGTTGCTCAAAATGCTTCGCCCAGTCTTGCCTACTCCTTCGGTTTGCAGATGATACATACACAGAGAGTTACATCAGTACCATTGGCGTAGACTTCAAGATTCGTACTATCGAGCTTGAAGGAAAGACTGTGAAGCTCCAGATTGTGAGTCTTTCTTTCGCCTTTCTTGCCCTAGGCTCGTTGGTCGTTCTTCACGCTACACGTTATCCATGAGCTTTTACCCGTGTCTATCCTTCGCTACAATTACTGACCTTATCGCGTGCGCGTTGCAGTGGGATACTGCCGGTACGTGTTCTTCTATTATTTCCCCCACATACTTTCTAACGACCTGACAATAGGTCAGGAACGCTTCCGAACGATCACCTCATCCTACTACAGAGGTGCTCATGGTATCATCGTCGTTTACGATGTTACGGACAATGGTAGTCCTCCCCGTCTTTCGCTCGACGATGCGTGCTAATTGGCATCCCCAGACACATTCACGAATGTCAAGCAGTGGCTCCAGGAAATCGACCGGTACGCGTCGGAGGGCGTCAATAAGCTGTTGGTTGGAAACAAGTCCGACCTTACAAGCAAGAAGGTGGTTGAGTACAGTGTAGCAAAGGTAAAGGGTTTTTGGTTCCATACCCTTGTCCGCTCACCTTTGCTTCAGGAATTTGCTGATCAATTGACGATCCCTTTCTTGGAAACCTCCGCCAAGAACGCAACCAACGTTGAGCAAGCATTCTTGACCATGGCCAAACAAATCAAGGATAGGTACGTAAACTCTCGTCTGCATCCTGTCAAGATATGAAGCAATTATTCAGAATGGGGGCCACATCGACACCCGCGGGCGGTGCAAAGTCCTCGACTGTTACTCCTGGCCAATCTGTACAGCAACAGCAGGGAGGCGGATGCTGCTGAATGGAAACACCTGTGGTGTAATAGCGGAAGTTTTTACGTCTCTGACACCAACTTGACTCGAGGATATCGTCAGCATCACGAATGCGGTACTACGATAGGAGCGATATTCTTTCATCTACATATTACCTTCTCTCCTGAGTACTGCTAAAGTGTAGTTGGACATGTGTTGGTTTCCGTTTCAAGCTGGTCTCCGTCTGTTGCTTGTCCTTTTTAATACTAGCGTTTACCATGCATGCGGACTGATCAGATATGACGTGCACCAAAGTAGTAACAATCATGTTTGTATCCGCTCAATCGGTGACAGCATGGGACGCGAGACGATCGCCTGGTTTTGCTTCCACCTTATCGATCTCAACTGGCGAGTCTACATAAAACCGACTGCTCGTCGCTTTACCTTCAGACCTATCCCTTCCATCGTCCTTCGTCTCTCCAATGTCTCGTCCTGGCGGCCCACCCCAAGGGCACCGGCGGATTCAGGTTATTACGAATTCGTTCAAAATCACCGGTCTTCCAAGGAAATCCTATTACCAGTATGATGGTGAGTTCCCCTCACACGCTGACACCATGCGCCATCATTGATCATTCCAATCATTCTTCGCGTGCGTGTCGCTGGCAGTATGTGAGTACTAGGAAGCCAACTGCGCACGGCGTCGTGGACTACGTCCGTTGATGCACCTTGCGCGCCTTTTCCAGCCTTCGATGACGAGAAGTTATCCGGGCCAGGGAACGAACCCCGGCGCCGTCGCATAGACGCCTTCGAGAGGCTCCAGAACCATTCCCAGCCAGCTGTCTTCAATCCAAAGGTCATCTACGACAGCGATGCTATCGCTTATTCTCCCACGGTGCTCTCGTTCGGAAACTCTGCTACGGTAAGTCGGTCAGAAGGTCTGGGAATGTGCGGGACATTGATCGCTCCATCTGACAGTTTGATGTCAACATGACGGACCGTCCTCCTAGGGAGGGGGGTCAGTCGCGCGGTGTGTTTAGAGTCACTCTGAAGCGCGTCGATGCGGCGCCCGTCACCTTCGAGTAGGCTATATTCTGACCTGACTGGCTGTTCATTCATGGCGTGTTAGTGATCTTCAACGTCTCCTCGATGGGGGTACCACCCAGCTCACAGCACGCGCAACGGTTGCGCTAAACCTGATACAACTCATCCTTCGTCAAGCGCCTAATCTGTGAGTAATCTCCGAGGCAGATATCCCGTTTGGTCGTTGACGTTCCCAATTGTCCAGCAAATATCCCAATAACGTGAAAGCGTTTTTCTGCAGAGAAGCCGGAAGCAGCTCTCTCGGAGGCGGTCTTGAAATATTCAAAGGTTATTACCAGTACGCCCGTTCCCAACATTTAATGGTGACGGCATATGTTGACCGCTACGTACATAGGAGCGTTCGTCCCACACTTCGAGCGTTGCAGGTCAACATTGATACATCTTGCGGTATCATGTAAGCCCCTCCAACAATTTCAATGCCAGTAAACTGCTCATCACCTCTCCCAGCTACCAAGAAGGCCGTATGCAGGATGTCGCTCTCGGCTTCTTGGGGGCACGTGACCTTCGTGACCTCAACGTCACCGATGGGCAGCAGCTCGCAAGGCTCAAGAAATTTTTCAAAGGGATATTCATCACTTTCACGCATCGGAAGGGAAAGAAGAAGATTGAGTCAATAATTCCCCGCGCTGGTCTTGAAACGTTTGAATGGAACAAGAGCGAAGGCATCCAGCAGACGGTAACGGTCCAGGTTCGTTTCGCGTCATGTCTACTTCTCTGCGCTCATTATCCATTGCGAGTCAGACATATTTTAGGGAAGCATGGAATGTTACAATTAGGAACCCGGAATCTATTGGTGTCAAGACTGGCGGCGGCTGCATTGTACCCATCGAGCTATGTATGGTCGCACCCAACCAACGATTCACGCGTAGGGTGCCGCCAGAATTGACCAAGAGAATGGTGGAATTTACCTCGGATAAACCCAAGGCCCGGCTTGATTCCATCTGCCGTGGCCTTGCGGCTAATGGAGGGGTAAGCATTCTCATGGATGCACTGCACTTTCCTAATATTTGGACATTTCATTAGGCATTGGACTACGCATCTTCACCTTTCGTCAGAGATGCTGGAATTGTGGTGGCTTCCACACCCACCATGATTGATGGCAAAGTCCTACCAACTCCCCCCATACATTACAAGGGTAATTCAGTATTGGTATTTTATTTTTTTTGAAGAATATGCATTATTCTTTCTCATATGATTTACAGACCCCAAAGTTTGGAGCTTGGAATGCTGTGAGGCAGCAGTTCTTCCAGCCAAAGAACATTGCTTGCTGGGCTGTGGTTGATTATAGTCCCAACCCTTCCAGGAGTAGACAAGGAAATGAGAGGTTCGTGGGGATGATTCAAGACAATTGTCGGAAGCTTGGTATGTAAGATGCACTGCCCACCATCCTTGTATCTTATCATTCAATCTTGTTAGGAATGTGTGAGTCCGCTCAGTTTTGCTGCACGTAGATGTGTGACATCTCTTGAAGCAATGGCACCACTTCAGGTCTACATCAATGGTTCTGGAAACAATGTCACCCAAGTCCGTAATCTACCGTCTTAGGACTACATTCTTGGGCCTCACATTTTACAAATCCAGGATTTAATGCAAGCTGCCAGACAAGCCAGCGCTAAACACAACGCCCCGCCTGACTTGCTCTTGGTCATCCTTCCGCCATCTGCTCCAGAAATCCGGTATCAGGTAAAGCGTTATGGGGATGTTCTGGAAGGGGTAAGTAGTTCGATATCTCACAGACTACACAAATATTAATTTATTCTAGGTTGTCACCCAATGTGTTGTGAGTCCTAACTGTACAATTAGTTGTTTTTGTCTCCTTGACTTTATCCAGCGCGTCGACAAAGTTGCTAACTGCAAGGATCAGTATTGTAACAACGTGGCAATGAAGCAAGTATCGATTTTTCCTAACACACCACACCTGGTTGATCTTTTCCACTTAAAGGATCAATGCAAAACTGGGCGGCGTCAACTCTGTGCCATTCGCTGACGTGCTAATGAATCTTTCCAAACAGCCTTTTATGATCATGGGTGACCTTTCTCCTTTCGACCTTGTATGTAGCAAAACCAGCTGATTGGAGGCAGGTGCTGATGTGGGCCATCCGTCGCCTGGCGTATCCGATCAACCTTCCATTGCCTCGCTCGTGGCTTCGTATGACATACAGGCAATGAAGTACAATTCCTACACGACCATTCAACCCCCACGTTTGGAGACGATTGATCAATTGCAGACGATGATGCAAGTGAGTGTATCTGCATACCATTTTGCTTTTGACGGAAATCCCTGATTTGTCTAATAGAGAGCACTTACTGATTTCGGGAAGGAAAATAGGGCAGCCCCCATGAGGATCGTGTTTTTCCGCGACGGCTTGTCGGAGGGCGAATACACCAAAGTCGCTCAAAAAGAGATCCAAGATATCAGGAGTGAGTACCTTTCCATTTGTCAGCGAGCTCAGTTGATTGTTTCTTCGGCAAGACGCCGTCGATGAGATATGGAAGCTCAGAAACCTTCCGTCGCCAAAGCCTACTATCACTTTCATCGTTGTTGGGAAACGGTCAGTTTATTGAGGTGTGCTTCCGAGGCATTTAATGTACTGTACCTGTCTTTTCAGGCATCACGTTCGGTTCTTTCCCACCAAAGAGTGAGTTGTCTAGCGTTTGTCCTTCATCGAAACCAAAAGTAGCCCTCGCAGTCAAGACGCCGACAGGTCTGGGAACTGCCCAGCAGGCCTCGTTGCTGACCAAGGTGTCGGGAACCCGATCGCAAAGGACTATTATCTTCTCTCTCACGGTGGTTTGCTTGGAAGTGAGTGGTTTTGTTTTTTCCTACGATGTAATGATATCACATTCGCTGACCACTTTCCAGCGAGCCGGCCCTCTCACTACATCGTCATCTTGGACGAGAACTTCCAAAACAACATCGACAGGTGTGTTCGCCAACCGGTGAGACGGGCGAGATGAACTAAACTTGCCTGGCTAGTCTGCAGGATTTGTCATTCGTCTTGTGTCATTCATATGCTCGGGCAACACGGTCTGTTTCCATCCCCGCCCCCGTCTATTGTGAGTAAACCCTTGACGAGTCGTCTTTCGGTCTCTACTCACTCTGACTGCATAGATGCTGATGTACGTGACTCGTTCCGCAAGTGGCTTCTTACCTGCATACTGATCTCGAGACAGCTCGTTTGCGGCAGAGCCGGCTTCCACTTCCCCCCCGAACTCAGATATGATGATAGCTCTGCCTCAGTCGCCTCCGGCGGAACCACCTTCAATCTCCAAGCCTGGCAAGCGGCCTTCCAGGAGGCACACAGTAACATGACGAAGAAGATGTTTTACATGTGATCTATCTTGAAATCGGCCGAGGACCATCTACCAGCTTATTTCCGCAAGACGTCCGGCTTTCTTGTTTGCGCCGCTGTGTGTATGTACGAATAGTGAGAAATGGGAGACTGGGATGTGCGAGTCGGTTCCGATGATGGGTGGAACTCGCATCGTAAGACCAACCATGGGTGCCTTAGTGAAGGTGATGTACTTTCCGTCCGCATCCTTCGTCCGATTGAAGTCAAGCATGGCCAATATTGTCACAATGCCGCTCCAGATCGACTCGTCTGTAGCATGTCGGCCTGGAGACGATAGATATTCTTGCGTGAACATACTATGCCCTGAGGCACGCCATTGGACAGATTCTTCTCCCAAACCCAAAGGCGTACTTGGCAGGGTCGTCTGATCATGAATGGGTTATGTCCGAATCACAAGTCTGCGCGAACCTCGGGACAGTGCCAGTTGGGTGTTGGGAGATGCTGCCCTTTGGTGAAAGCACCATGATCAACAAGTGAGCTGGAAATAATTTTACGCTACATAACATCACGAGCATGAATGTACTTGCTATCTCACACCACATTGCTGCAGAGAAGTGACTAGATTCTGAGTGGCACCACGGTGTATTCCTGCAACGTATTTGGCTCCCGCGGATGTTGGCCCAGTCGCTGCCTTGGGCGGTCCAGGCTGCATCGGCCGAGGGTATTGAGGGTGGTGTTAGAAGGCGAAATGCTTTCCTACGATGTTTTGATGTCCTTTGGCTGCCAATTTTCGGGGTCCTTGAAGGCTTTGTAAGAACTCTTGACGACCATCATGACGTTCAACCCCTCGGAGGCGAGCTTACATCCTTCCCCACTCGGAGTATGATGGTCATCAAGAAGAGTATTTCGGCACATATAACACGGTGCAAAGCTCGAAGGAATTCTTGTCTCCACACCCAGAGCGCATCTCTACAGCAGAAATGGAGTTGTCCTCCGCTTCGACCGCTCGGCTCGCACTGGTGTTGGTACCTCTTGCGGTGGTCACCGTAGACATGATTCGACGTATTGTTCAAACGCGCATCGGAAGCGCCTTCTCTGTCAACACAGGCGAACCCTGGGTGACCTATACCAAATGGCGAGCCAACGGTGAGTGTAGCGGCGAATGATGATGCCTGAATCTGACGCTGCGGAGGTGATATAACGTATCTTATACTTATGGACTCGGACGTCATCGTCCTCAATTCACTTTCTGTTGCAAACGACCTCCTCGAAAAGCGGTCCCAGGTCTATTCTGATCGTCCTTACATCGATCCGTGAGCACACATTTTACTCTTCTGGAGACAAATCTAACATTTTCCTAGGTACGGGCATGACTGCAATTTTGCATTCATGCACTACAACGACCATTGGAGGCTGTGCCGGCGGATATTCCACCAAACTTTCCGCGCCGAAAATTCCCTGGGCTTCCGTCTAATGCAGCTTCGCTGAGCACGGCGGATGATCGCAAACATGATTGAAGAGCCGGACGAATACGAGTTCCATTTTGCTACGCAAGTGCGCTCGTTTATACTTGACGTCGGTTATAAACAAGCCAAACCTGTGTAGGTTTTCCGCAGCGGTAGTCATGTCTGCGCTGTATGACTATGACCCAAGTCCTCGGAACGACCCTATCGTGTCCATCGTAGATAACTATCTCCAAGCTTCCATCTCGTCATTGACACCAGAGAATTCGGTCCTCATCAAGACATTCCCGTTCTGTGAGTACTTCTAGGACTCGGAAAGTGCATCTGCTTTAATATCTGGTGGTAAAAGTGCTCCACTGCATGCCAGACTGGCTTCCCGGGTCGTGGATCAAGCGTGAGGCAAATGAGGCGTATGCGTTGAGGAATGAGCTGTTGGCTGTGCCGTATCAATATGTCCAAAAACGCATGATAAGCTTTGGGATTAACGCAGAACAGAAGAAATGATATCGACCGATTATGGTATTGTAGGCATCTAGAGAGCATATCAACCCTGCAATAGTGTCGGACCACATTACTCGAATGGAATCCATGGACGATCTGTCTCGTCTCATCCATGAGAAGGGTGTGAACAAGAGGGAGCTGCATCTGCTTTGATCGGTAAGCTCATCTCTGAGAGAAACAGAATCTACAATAATACACCGTGCACACAGGCGGTACAGAAACGGTCCGTAGTAAACTTTATGTGACGAGTGCATTGCTCACAAAATACGCAGACGAGCTCGGTACTGAACATCTTCACGCTTGCAATGGTCGAGAACCCGCATGTGTGGAAATGTGCTCAGGCGGAAATCGATGCCACCATAGGCACCGATAGACTGCCCCAGTTTGATGACAAAGAAAACTTGCCGCTTGTAGAAGCCATCATGCGAGAGACATTGAGATGGAGGCCCGTTGTACCCTTATATACGTACACGGAAGTGAGATTCTACTTGAGTATGCATAGATGATCTCCTGAAGGCATTCCCCATGCGGCCACGTCTAGCGATGTTTATAATGGTTATTATATTCCCAAAGGTACGGTTCCGTTGCATATTCACTTCATCAAATAGTGAATGTTTTGTTAGGGGTAACTGTCTTCGCAAATGGTTGGTGGGTCATACACTTGACATGATGATGAACCTCAGGGTACCATAATCATGATTCACCACCGACCTGCAGGGCAATGTCACAGGATGAAGTTCGATATCCGGGCGCAGAAAAATTTAAGCCTGAGAGATTCTTGAATGCAGACGGGACGTTGACGACAGACGACCCGGGTGACTTCGTATTCGTATTTGGCAGGCGATCTTGTCCAGGTAGATGATGCATCGACAACTTCGGATGTCCGGCTCATACAGGAGGTTTTTCATCGTCTTACCAGGCCGGCGCACGGAGCTCGCTTCCATCTGGTGCACGATCGTCACCATGTTGGCGACGCTTGATTTCAATTTGGCCAAGGATTCGAGCGGGAAGGAGATTACGTTCACACCAACGTATGTAAATGGAGTGACGTACTAGTGAGTCGGGTTGTGGGTTCCTTTTTTTTACTGACTAATGGCAGGCATCCTGCTCATTTCCCTTGTCGGGTCGCTCCTCGCGCACACATCACCAAAGAATATCTCGAGTGCATGTTAGCACAGTGATGCTGGAGGCCGACTTACCTTCAAGATGTTTGTTCTGCCAGCATTAGTGTTCAAGTCTGCTTGAAGAGTGTACTGTATGTGTATTGTAGAACTGTGTGCTGCATTTCCGGAGTGCAGTTGGAAGGGATGGCATGAAGGGTATGGTGTTCTTTGGAGAGTAGTGAGAACAGTATAATTGATGAATCCTTGCACGCTTGGCTTCCAACAATGCTCGACTCGTAGACGGCCCACTCTCCTCACGCATGCCCTCCACCTCACTAGATCGTACGTCTAACACGCCAAAATCTTCGTCTGTTTGCGTGCCGCTCTCAGCTCCTCAACTTGTTTCTGTCTCGCTTCTTCGTCACCAGACAATTGGTAAAATACACACCCTTTGTGCAAACCTCCTTCGAGGCGTCAGTGCGAGGAGAAAGTATTGTTTTCTTCTGAGACCTCTTTTCGCATAGCCTCGATGCCTTCAGCCGAAGGTTGGTATGCCGGGAAGAAAATTTGAGGTTTATTAAAAGAATGAGCAATGTGGGAATCAGCTCCCAACGCATATACGCTCGAATAACATCCCTGCCCCACATACAGCGTGCAAGATCCAACTTACGGATCATCGACACCTTCGTCGTCTTGTGACCAGGAGATGATCCTGACTGCCTGCTGGATTGTAATCGCACAGACTCTTCGATTACGGCCAGAGGGTCATCCTGCACCTGGGATGAATGCCACGAACCAAGAACGAAAAGAATAAACATACCTCCTCGCTCGGTTTGGTGGGGATGGTCAACAACTCGTAGCGATCGACAGCCATGGAATCGAACTATACAACCAATTCAGAAAAGAAAGAAAAAGTGAAAGAAAGAAAAAGGAAACACACGTCCACCGACAGTGCACCGTACTGCTTGTCGCTCAACCCTCCCGACTTGTCCTTCGTCAGTTTTTCCTACGTCTTGACCTTGCACTCCAACACTGCGCGGGGATCGCCAGCTGCCTCCGTTATCGCGAACTCGTCCAAATTCTTCGCAAGTTCGGCCTTGAGAACGAAGGAGACCCTGACGTTGACGACCCTCGAGTTATTATTGGTTGGAGATTGATTATGGGTATCCTGGGGCGCAAACGACAGTAGTGGCGCATTATCGAGCGGTAATAAACGCGCGAGCTTAAAGCTAGACATATAATGGACGTTACAAGTGTGATGTTCCGCCGGGAATTCGTGCCCTCTGACGGGTCAGGTGCTTGAGTTGCGGATGGAACGCATTCGGATAAGGGATCTTGTTGTTCAACATGCAAGAGAACTGGGACGTTCGCTGGAACCTGGGACCCTTTCTATGGGGAGATTTCATGTATCCATAGTTCCTCTAAACAAGTCAGATGTGAAAGGTTCTCAATCGCGCGTTCCAACTGGCAGCGGCGTCTTTGAGCTTCATCTGACGAAACGCGCCTATGGTTGTGTCCTGCGTCATTAGTCCACTCACATTGTGCTCGAGACCTTCCATTCTCTCGACCCCATGATGGCTAAGATATAGTTCCACGAAAGTCTCTCTAGGTTCTCGATCCCGGTCATACGATTCAACTGGACGACAGAATTAGGAGTTTCATGGCTCGCTTGTCCAAAAGCCAGCACCACGGGTCAATGGTCGTCGACGTTGAGGATATTTTGGGAGTCCCGCAACAAGTTGCATACATAATCACGTGGTCAACGCTCTTTCCAACGTCGACGCCTTCGCGCTATCGTCACCGTAACTCCCGTTCGTCACCATCTAGTCGCGTTCCAGGAGCATCGACCGAGCTCGCCTGTACATTTTGCTTCTTCCCTAACTACAACTCGTCGAGATTGACAAACGCATCCAACCCCCTCTACCCACCGCGAAGCACGGGTCCAACAATAGATCATGGAATGCACGACGAGCATCACCAGAACCGCCAACATACCCTGATCCTGTTCCCTCGAGATTGAGACTACATCGAGGCCTGTATATTCGATATTCGACTCTGAACGAAATGGATACATCATCCGGAGATATCCCAAAGGAACAAGAGGTTGAACGAAAGATATAACGCGCTAAAATTACCGCACATCAGCGTCCGTCGCCTTGGCAAGAGACAAAACTTCCAAGACTGATTCTTCA
>JBBPRP010000760.1:0-10805 GCA_038093135.1 Leccinum longicurvipes
GGCGTCGTCCCTCATATACAATATTATGTGGGGCTACCAGGGGGTATGGCTCCCCCCAATCTTGGGGGCCCCTCCATTCTCGTTGTCGCATTTATATATACGGTGTGGCAGGGACTCGCGGGATGGACCGTGCAACGGCAAGTGCCGCTGGCTTTGGGCGTTTTTTTGTCCAGCCAGGATGTGCCCGTGTCAAAAGACACGCGGAAACCTGGCGTATTTAAGTTTTTTCTACCCCTGCTATTCCTGACGCGTCGTGGGTCACTGACACTCCTCCTCTTCCCCCCGTCACCACCCACTGGCACCCACCCGCAACGTTTTCCACCCGCCCCTCTGTTAGCTCTGTCATGCATTGTCATCCAACGACGGCGACAACGACAACGTTTTCGACGACAGGATATTCCTCGGTCAGACGTCATGTAGGGTTTTTCCGTCTTGTACGCAGGGTTGCGCCTCGTTCTTGCTGACTCGAACGCAAATGTATGTGATCCATTTTTAGGAGCCATTTCCGTACTACCCAACGACAACCTACCACCAACATATCTCCGCCGCTCAAACCCTAGCAAGTCTCCATAGTGAGGTCAGGGAGCTCAGAGAGAAGGAGCACTATTTTCAGCGGCAAATTCATCTATACCAATCTTCCCTGGAGCGAGTACACGTACAGCTGTACTCCAAGATCAACAAAGCCAATGAAATGCAAAACTTTTTGGCGCCAATCTCGAGGCTCCCCAACGAGATGCTGTTGGCGATCTTCGAAGAGGCGGTGGCCGGTCAAGATCCGGTGGCGGGTCAAGATCCGGTGGCGGACCAACGTGCAGAGTTCACCATCTCCAAGGTCTCCCGTCGATGGCGGGAGCTCGCGATCCATTCTCCCCGCTTGTGGCGGCGCGTGTGCGTCACTCCAGGCGTCGTTCCCAGCATGCTAGAGCTGTACAAAACCAGAGGGTCGAGAGCGCTTGACGTCGAAATATTTGGCTGGAAAGACAGGAGAGACTTTCAGCGGTTCGACGCCGCGCTGGAGACCATGCTCGATTCGTCCGGGCGCTGGCGCAGCCTGTCGATCGCAGGCCTGTGCGACACCCATCTCTCTCACCTCACCCTCAAACTGGCTCACGTTGGCCACTTTTCCGGATTGAAACACTTCAAATTCCGTGCGCTGCGGCCGGGACAGACTTGTTCCGTCTCCTTCCTGATGGAAACGGCCACCACAACGCAACTTCACCATCCTAACCAGGCCCTGTCCCCATGCGCGCTCAAATCTCTCGACGCAGAGAACTTCATGCTGACAGGAGATTTGAGCAGCATACACACACGTGCGACGCAGAGCTTCGCGAGACTGACGTCCTTGACGTTGAGGCGGTACAGCAACGATGCCCGGTCCTTCCGGATCATGATCGATTTCAGCGCCTTTCGCGCGATGCTAGGTGCCATTTCTAATCTAACGACACTTGTACTCCTTGGGCAGCCTCTTCGCTTCCGTACCGATCCGGTCGGAGGTCCGCAGGGCCAAGACGATGCTCACGGGAGGGCCATTTCGAGCGCTGCGATGGTCCACCTTCCGCACCTCCACACGCTCGTGCTTCATCCGGGCGTGCTGAAACCACGTTATCTCCAACATACCATCTCCGCCATCAACGCGCCTGCACTGCGGAATTTCGAACTAGTCTTTCCGGATTCAAAGATGTCGGGGCAGAACATCGTCGAGCGATTGTTCGTGGATGTACCCGAATCCTCTTCGTCATCATCCACGTCAGCGGTGGAGCAGTCCACGAAAAGACGACGTCCACGCTTTCCGTACGTCGAGACTCTGGTTCTACATAACGCGTCGAACGCGGGGTCGGCCCTCGCGTTCATACATGCGTTCCCAAATACGACGCATGCCACCCTTGGGGGCGTCGACGTCGGGTTTTTCCCACTGGTCTTGCGTGCCTGCGCCGGATCGTGCCTTGGCGTAGGGACAGCAGCGATTACGACCGCGGGCGTAGGCATGGGCGTAGGGCCATCGGAGACCACAGGATTAGGGTCAAGGTCAGGAGGAACATGGGCCGCATCGGCATCAGGATCAGGATCAGATAGAGCGGCCTGCGATTGCACCTGCGCCCGCTTCGCATACTGGAATCGACTGCGCACCGTTACACTTCGTCATCCACGCCAAGAAACCCTCCGCGTTCTGCTTGATTGGATACGCAACGAAGATGAGAGGAGGCACGCTATCCCCATGCTCATTATCGAAGGGTCACTTGACAGATCCGATATTCGGTTCTTTGCGCAATGCGCCCGTTTATATACTAGGGTAGACCTCGTGAGGGTTCAATTCCCTGCCCCAGCGATTAGCTGATGCCGTCGCGCCTTTTCTCCTTGTTTCATTGCGACTGCACTTGCGCGTCGCGTTGCTGATCATCTACCCATCCATTTTTCAAGCTTGGACAGTGGAGCTATCGTATTGGCATCTCTCAATTGTTTGCATCCTTAGACACGCGATTGAAGAGGGCGTACATACTGTAATAACCCACATAGGTAGCATTCCAGATTGACCAGACACTCTATAGGAAAGAGTGTTACTGGACAAGGTTGAATGTTGGCATCCGAATTGGGTACAATACGCCACGATCCCAATAGCTACCAGAAGAGAATGTCAGTTCAGAAGAGAAAAAATGATTCCAAAATGTTATCAGAAGTGGTCTTTCTAATCTACGCCGAAGCTCAGCAACAGCTTCTAGTTGATTATTTGTTTGGACATAGCTCATCTCATAGTAATGATCCAGCTTAGGGGTACACGAAACCAAGCTCACCTTACAGGCTGAAGGCGTCCACAGGGGGTAAACGGATTTTCCTAAATACTTGAAATATCAACGAAGGTCCACAAATAGACAGAAGGAAGAGAGCATCAGAGGGGTTGCCCGAAGATGAGCTGTGGCGGGCCTTTTCGGCATAAAAGGTACGAAGACCGTCGTGAAAGAAAGCATCATGTGAAAGCAATGCAAATGACATGGGTATTCACCTTGGAGTCCACAACGTTAAAAGTGACCTCGGTACCGAAACATGAACGGAAGACCTAGAACAAAGGAAGGACGGATCAGTCCTCGTGATCATCCAGGTGAACCAACGAAACATCAGAATTTTTTTTAAATAAAAACAGCCAGGAAATATCGTCAAAAGTTCCTCTATGAGGGACTTCGGGCGGTAACTCCATAAATGCATCACAGAAAAATGAAAAGCAGCAGGGAAACGTGTATATACCTTGATGCTAGCGTCTCCGAACGACGAAAATCAATCGGTTCACCCTGAATGAGAGTGATGAGCATTCACTTAGCGCGCGAATTGAGATAGAGAGTGGATCAGTGGATTGACAGATAAAAGGATGAGATCATCGTGCTGGACGGCACTCAGAAACTCTAGTTTGAAGACAAAATCTCATCCCGCAGAACGGTCTCGCTTTGAAAGGTCCGTAGACTCACCAGGGCGAACGCTTTGACCAGAAGTGGCATGACATTGTCTATAAAAATAGGGTTAGATGTAATTCGGTGGGAATGAAAAGAGTAGAGGAATCAGGGTAACTATGACATATACGACTCATCGCCGTCATGATGTACAGACGCTCGCCGAATGAAGGTATTTTCATCGTACAAAATGGAGGACACAGAAAACAGTGGAATACTCACCGATCAGAACTCCAGTTTCCCTAAGGATGCTTACAACGTGGATAACATATGGGGCACTATGTTCGAGAATACAGATGAAAATGGGTTGAAAAGCAGTAGGAAAAAAACAAATTGATCCAAATCAACCAGTTATTTAGGGGAGGCACCCGCAAATTTTAATTCACGTGATGCCAAGACATTTGGAACTCCGTGTAGCATTAATATTTGAATCAGAGTGTTATGCCGGCCCGGCCTGGCTCGAAAGCCCCGGCTCCGAGTCCGGCTCGTTAGAAAATTCCAAGAACTCTGACATCCCAGTGAACGCCTCGGGGTAAGTACCTTTTTTCCTCATCGTTTGACATCGCCCTGCACGCGCCATTTGTCGTCGTGCACACGGATAAGAATGTTAAACTCCTTCGAAATATGCACTGACGATTCGCAGTACTTACAGCGAAAAACTGGGAATACCAACCCAATACCAACCGAGGGATGATTCAATCGATGGAATTTGAAAAATCAGAGGTGTGGGAACAACATGACGCGTCTCTCCACTTTTCAACGTTATCACGTTTGGTTTGCAGTGGACATGCCTAAGACTTTTTGAGTGGTCTAGTGAATCCATAACACATTTATCTTGTCCACTGATTTCATTTTTTGTCGTTTTTCCCAGCTCTGGAAAGACGGTCGGTCAATCGAGCCTTGCCTCGCGCCGCCGCCGCCGTTCCAGGGCCTTTTGTTCAGACACTGCGATTTCCTGCCCTTCCCTTCGGACATGGAACCCGAGAAGTAAGGATCGCTGCAAGGATCGCTGTGCCACTTACCTTGCGTGACAGTACCCTTGATGTATGTTATCTTCCGATGTCGCGTGAGGACCTGAAACGTGTCAACAGATCTAGAAACCTAGTGTCGAAAGTAAAAGCACTGATGGGCAGAACTAGGTGCCATCGCATCGTCTATCGAAACACGGCATTGGCGTACGACAATGATGCTCAGTCTTGAAATATTGGCAATCGTTGTCGCCCCACAGCGCCGTCAGTTTCCGCTTGGGCATGATGTTGCGTCTCCGGGTGGTTCATCGGCAAAAGAAAACAAAGGCGTGGCGACAGTGCCGTGACGGGTCCAGCAGTTCGCCCACATCCATGATCCCATCCACGCTTGCTATACACTACATATTTCACGCGTCACCGTGGCGTTCGAAATTCAAGGACCCATGCGATGATCGTGCCAAAACTAGCCGGCACGACGCCCTCCCAGGCTACCAGTGTTCGCACGCGCAACACTGACCCACCGCCAGTCACCAAGTTCTTCTACTGAGATCTTTCGTATTGCATTTACATAGTTTGCAGTAGACATGTCACTCTTCGAGTGGTCAAGTGAGTTCACAATGTGTTTTATCTCCCCTGCAGCTGACACGCATGATGATCGGATTATCGCCGTTTTGCCCAGCTCTAGAACGACGGAGTGTTGATTGAATTTTGCCAACAATACCAAACGAGATATATTTTCACATCCTCGACCTCGTTACCCTACCTGGCACTGCGGCCGAAAAATTATCTCCTGGGCGACTCAAGATATTGTCCAATCTTTCTTCCATTTGCAGGTTCTTTGCCAACATCTGCCTTCCACGCGTATACGAGCTTGTCAGGTTTTCTGGCTGTGCCATCCGTGATGGCATGCCCATGTACGAGGTGACACACGGCTCCATATTGTCCGCACAGATGATCGTGGAGCAGCCTCTTCCGCTTGCGCTTACACGCACAGTGAGGCTCTGCCATTTCGCAAACTGTAAATTCCGTGACCTCGACTCCTCGGCGGGCAGGATGTACACTGCTGCACTGCTGCAATGTCACACATGAAGAACATCCGTGAGGTCCAGTTTATGGACTGCTACGTGGACGAGGACCACTGGAGCGCACTCGCGACGCTACCCTCACTCAAGAAACTGGAGTTTTACAAGTGCGTTTTTCTGTGGATCCGCGCAAATTTGGAACTCGTGATCAAGGTGTCCCGGTTGCGCCTGTTTCACTGCTTAGGGTTTGGGCGGCCCATTCCGATGATCGATGTACGGTAATAAAATTATATCAGGCATGTAGATTATTTCAGGATTGTCTTCTGTTTGGTAGACGGGGAGTGGGCGGAGGCTTAAGCTTTCGCATACCCTCGACGGCGAGTAGGATGGCTGCGAGTCTGAGCGGTGCTATGATCATGATTCTTGGAGTGAGAACGCTGGTGCCGGCAAAGCAAACAAAGTTGTACTATACGCTGCCAGGCTCTTACACCGCTGCTCGGGTGAGGGGCAACTTAGTCCTCTGAAACTATCAGGTTCCAAGCGGCTGTGGACTTTATTGCTGAGGGTAGTCGGATTTTTTTTAAATGACAGGCTATAGTCTCGTCACCATTCGTTTTGGTGTTGCCTTCAGTTACCTCGGGATCTTCCGATCACCAATTAGCATCGGGTGTCAGCCCATGCGCTTCCCAAAACAGAACGTCGGGTTTCGAGACTACTATCGCACAAGCGAGAAGATGTTTCAGAAAGAATTAGCGTGATCGACATGGACTGAGTAAGCACCACGCAAATTCCTTCCCACAGTGAGATACTACAAGCCTGGAGACTCCGACACTTGTACGCGCATAGCCTGAGACCAATTATCCTTTTGGTACTCGCACAAACACGGTCGATCGTTTATCCTGTAACCCTTTCGGTGTGCAGTATCACGAACTCGGTGCGGGCCCAACGACAATCTGTTTTGTCTTGTTCAGTAATGCCATCGTTTCGTCAGACAGACCAAGCTGCGCCTGCACGATTGCAGGTGGCGTCAAAGCAAGCCATTGGTGATATCACGGGTGAAGTCAGGAACCACCTCACAAATTCTAGTGAGTTCACGCATGCTCTCACCTGCCCCAAACTGACGTCTTGGTACACGTCTAGTATATAAGGACGGTCTATGAGGACAGATTCATTCGATCGTAGTGAAATGATACTTGCCAGTGTTGAATATCTCCAGGAACTTTAGAGTCGTATTTCCCGTGTTCTCCACGTAATGTCCTTCGAGAGAGTTAGTGAAATTCCCCTGACAGCCAGTGACAGATCACGGAGAAATTGTACTCGCCGTAAAATGCGGGAACATAAGCGACGTCTCCAGCCTGACGAACATCTAGTGAGAAAGCATAGAAACTTTGAGTCATACTTACCTGGAAATCCCACGTTCTAGCATTGCCTTGCGCCGCGAATACCGTCATGCGGGCAGTTCCCTCTCTACAGATTCTCTCGTGGTAAAGTCACCTTCAGCTTGCAAACGAAAGGTCTCTTACAAGTAGAAAGCCCATTCGTCTAGGGTGGGATGCCACTGGCGAAGAAGGTATGAGCGAATGATAGAACGACGATCCATGTCATACTTACATGTAATTCTCTGTAATAAAGCATCGTCAGTAAGCCAATAATAGTCAAGTACGAAGTGCTACCGTATTGCACCAGGCTCTACGACGATCTCCGCTGCTGCAATCGTCGTTGAAGCGGCGAACGTGGTCGAATCCACGATCCTTACGCTTCCACCACTGAGGGGCGTGGCTGGTACTTGCGACAGCAGATATGTGAATGGATCTGGAACTGTTCCTTGAGGATCAGAAGGTGCTTGCGAAGTGGTTGGAGGAACTGAATGCAAAAAAGGTCGTTGGTAAGTTTACTAACATGGTGCACACACATAGGACATACGTGCAGGGAAAATGTAAAGTTCGCGGGAAGGTATGTCGTTAAACGCAGAAATGCTCGTTTGGAAATTCTTTGCGATCACTTCCTTTGGTACGTGAGCTAACCAATCTGGAGGGTGATGCTACCAATTCAGGCAGGTAGAACAATCAATCAACCAAGGACTCGCCACTAAGCTGCACGATTTATATGAATACGGTAAAGTAATTTTGTTACACATGGAACTCACTGAAAACGTGTCAACGTCACTAAAATCGCCAGAATCTAAGACCTTGATACTAGTGTCAGCTTGTGATCGGTACGTCACCAAGTTAGAACTAACCAGCAAGAATTCTGCGCCTTCGGCAGATTCATTGGTCGCCTGCAAGCTATGAGGAATCCCAGGGGGAAAATACCACAGATCTCCAGGTCCCTATCAAGGAGATCGCGAATATAGAACTACAACGAGAAACCGATATACAATTACACACCACGTTCCCAACAAAGTTCCTCCCCTTCTGGTCTACTGACGTCACCTGGACATATCCGCTCAATACATACGCCCACTATGAACCGCTCAGTTGGTGTTATGGAAAGATAAGGAAGAAAGTTTACTTCGGAAGTCTTGTGCCAATGAAGTTCACTGTTAATAGGTGCCTTGAGTGAGTGTCGACCAAACGATAGTAATTAGTATAACTAACCGTATCGCCCCCGCCTTGAGCCGCATGTTGACACCCGCCATTTCTACCACGCAGAATAACATGGTACCAAATGTTTGGAAGCAACAACCAACATACCTGTTGCAATAGGAAGTGTCTCAACTATACACGGGCCCAGATATCAACGTTCAAACATTCATGAACGAAACAATAAAAACAGACCATTCTGGGTCCTAGCCCAGCCGCCTGTCTGCAGACGTTGATGGCTGAGCGCCATTGGCCACTTCACGTTCGGACTAGCACAGCGTCAGCATCTTTCAAACCTCCCCACCCAGCCAAAAGGGACGGCTGTCTCACATATCACCGTTGTCCGTCGTCGGGGGTGCTAATGTATCTGCATTTTGCAATTCCAGAGGGACGTTATAAGTATTGAGGTTTGGAGCGCCAAGACTGCCTCGCACAGGCTCTGGAACGATGTTGCTGTCTGGGGTCCAGAGAATCGGGTTGGGATCGTCGCTGGCATAGGGCACCGTCGGGGTTGGAGATTCGGCAGGGGAGGTAGAAGTACTAGCTGTCGAGCTTGGAACTGTTGTGTTCCCGCTGGGTGGAGCAGGAGCACAATGTGCAATGGTGACCAGTAAGAGCGCAGAAAGCGCTGGCAAGAACCCCTTGATTGAGTCAAGCGCTGAAAAGCGGAAAAATCGCATGATTGTGTAAGTGTGTAGGAAGACCCATCGACCAGCAACACGCATTCTATTTATCGTACCCCTCTGTGCGAGACGGCCGCAGCAATACTTGATTCAGAGTACTGAGGTAATCAGGTAATCGATGGAGCCAGTAGTATAACAATCGAATGAACTCGTCTTCTTGATCGAGCCATACGCGGGATCCCACCAGACGATGGGCGATACATAGATGCGTTCTAACCCGTTTTGTGTTGCCAGGTAAGCCCCGCCGTCGATGGATCGGACGACCGTGATTGCAGAATTTCCAACAGCCTCAAAAGGCGAAGCCTGCCGCACAGGATGTACTTTTCTTCTTCTTCTTTCCGCTGCATTTGTCACATTCTGATCCGTGTCCAGTCTATATTCGACCGCAGTACTATCCAGAGTCGCGAGTAGGTCGTTGGGCGAAGTTGTGCAGCCTGAGCCTGCTACTTAAATACTAGTTAGGGTAAGGCTGCGACACGTACATACATAAATTCGCTGACCTTGAAATCGACACTCATATTATCTCACCCAAATCCGAATCTCGAACCGCCCAACGGTGCGGTTCGAGATCTATTTATGAGAGTACCTGATCCAAGTTCGACTAGATAGTATGGGGTTTCGGTAAATGGAGCATTAGGGGCTGCGGTTGCGGTAAACCAAATATTTTGGCTGTGATAGTAGTAATGGGGGCAGTGGTCTGATCCATATCATGATCTGACTGGCAAATGGGTCGACTGGTGACTAACAACTAGTAGCTTCAACGGCATCTCAATGAAATTCTCAAGGCACACGCCATGGGCCGCGTCGAGCGCATCAGATGAACCAGGTTAGGCAATCACTCATCGATGAGCGCCGTCCGAAGCCTCGTAGACGATTCCCACTATCATGACCAGCGTTCCCTCCGCTACGACGTGGGGCTCACCCACTGCCACCAAACATGCACTGTTGCTCCATGGAGTGACATCGTCCTCGCATACGTGGCACCGCGTCGCGTCCTCCTTGGCTGCCCAAGGTACGACTCGATCGCCATTCGACATTACGGTTTTCCATAGTACATAGCGCTTGATGTTCGCCAGGCTACTTCGTGACCGCTCCCGATCTCGTCGGGCACACATCCAGAATATCTCCAACAGGCGACTACCGCTTCAACGCCGTCGTGGACGACCTCCGTCCCTACCTCGACGCACGCCACTACTCCCTCATCGTCGGTCACTCCTGGGGCGCAGCCACGGTGCTCAGCCTCTTTCCCCATCTTCCACCGTCCCACCCGACGGCGATCGTCCTCGTCGATCCGCCAATGCAGCAGGAGGACAATGAGAAGCTCGTGTGGCTCGACGACTTGATGACCGAGTCGTGCGTGAATGTGAAATCGGCGAAAGAGTACGGTACCGAGAATCCCTTGTGGACGCCGCAAGACTGCATCTACAGAGAGCTCGGGACGCGTCTATGTTCCGTCGATGCTATACATGCCATCTTCCGTGTAAGAGCCTCCAGCGCTTTGCTACTTTCATTTCGTTTTGTATTTGTCGTGACGTGCAGCCGCAGTACTGACTTGATTTGACTTGCGCTTCCTGGTTTTCTGCGTTCCGTACAGAAAAATGGACCATGGTATTTCTTCGGATACTTCAATGCCGTACCGGACAAGTGGAAGGTGACGGTCGTGGTTGCCGATCCTGCGATCAACGATCTTTGCCTCGTTGAAGACATTCTTCCTTACCCGCACATTCGACCCGTCATGGTCCCCGGCGCGGGACACTGGATTCAGTACGAGTTTCCGGAAGTGATCGTCGAGGAGGCGTTGAAGAGAGTGGCTGAATTGGACGTCACTTGATGAGGATGCTCGTAGTGTCCTGCGCATGTAATGTATTCGATGTGTCGAAACTCCTTGGTAGAACCTGGACGACTCACATCATTTAGTGGCGCACCAGCCAGTAGAAAAATCTCCGGGTGCTCTGGCACAGCGAGGACTTTGGACAAGCGACACAAGCGAGCGGCATCAAATTTCATTCTCGGTGACCTTCCTCTCCCCAATCTCCTGTCCCAGCCCACAGAGCGACGTGAATCCAAAGGCATACATTCCTTATAATGTGCTCTCCGGAGGGACGATGAAAGG
>JBBPRP010000761.1:0-10799 GCA_038093135.1 Leccinum longicurvipes
GGCAGGATTAACGCCATCATTCTCGTAAGTCCAAGGGCTATCAGGGAGTTTGAAAGGTCTTTGGTTCTCTAGAGCCGGGTCCTTTGGTGGCCATGCCTCAATATCTCGCTCTAGAATGTGATCAACAAGGCAGGCATTAGTCGTGCAAAACGGGAGGGAGCAAAAGACACCTCAGATGCTCGTAGGGACGAGGGTGATCGGAGACACGGACTCCCCGTCTCATGATCTTCCTCTGTACTGACACAATGCGGAAATTCCCCGATGCTTACCATTTCCGATTGACAGCTGGAACTTGAGGCCAGTCCCCGGCGGAACAGTGGGACAACACCAAAGAAGTGGATTGCTGCCCAGGACAGAGACCATGTTCCTCCGCACTCCCAAATCCTATCCCGAAGTTTAGTATCCCTACCGCTGGCAATTCTAGGCATCTAAGCACATACATAGGGAAACTTTATCTGCCATACGATATAAGTTGTTGCAGTATATTCAGACACAAACAACTCACCTCTTGTATTTTACCATTCCGTTTGAGCATAGCAGCCTTGTCTTTCTCCCACCCCTCAATTGTCGTGGTGTTGCGCATCAAGCCATAAAAGTGGTATAAGCTACGTGTGCACTGTCAAACTGAGGTTCCCATGATCAATGAAAACAAACCTGAAGGCCCCGACGGCAAGGATGACCGGCACTACCAATACGTAGTTCAGAACAATGCAAAGGAACTCGAAACTGGAAGGATTGTCCTGATTTGAATCAATGTGAGAAAAACCCGGTTTTCGGAGGACTCACGTAGTAGCTCTGTCTCATTGTAGCCATAACCCTCCGCGTTACCATGGAAAGGTGATAGGCACATGTGGCATCCACGTAAAACAAGAAACGAAGAAAATGACCATGGTTGAAATGGCCGATACAATTGTTTACCCAGGGACAGTGGTGATCTAAATCAAAGCAGTGAGAATAATAATAAATGTAGCGAAAAACTGGTAGAACGAACCCATCCGAAGTACGCATCTAGCAGCGGTGGTTAGATATATCCAGCACACATAAACCTACTGACTAACCGATTGCATTCTTTACAATGATGAGATCTCGGGGGTTTGTATTTTTCGCAGCTTCGACAGTATCTAGGACTTCCTGTGAGCTTCTTGACTTCATACCCCTCCCCAGCATGGGTATCGGGTTCCTAGACCTCACATCAGACAAGCGGAAGAGGGGAAGCAGCGAAACTGACCCATCCATCCGGCACCAGTCCAGGGTCAGTGGATATGCATAGGTGGTAGTTCCACAGCAGCATAAATGTCAGCATACTGCAGGGCGCGTCAATGCGAAGTCGAGTGAACGGGAATGTGACATACTTGAACGGCACGAGCAACATTAGGAGCTCGACGGACCATTCGCGACCGTACCAAGGCCATATGATGAATACCTGCGAACTGAGCACCGGGAAGAGGATCAAAAAGAGCACGAAGCTGATGATGAGGTAGGCCAAGAAGGAGTGCATAAGGAAGCTGTGGCATGTTCCAAAGCGGTCATTTTGCGGGTTTTCCACTTGCGGCCATGCTGCAACTCCGTGTGCGGACACCGCTCCGGTCACTTGGTTTCGCTGTTCAAGTCGGCCAAAGTCCAAATGATGGCCAGCGTTTATGTATGTCCTCCAAGGCCCTCCCAGTGCGTACTGACAAATTTGTAGTTATGCAGACGGTAGCAACTACACCCACTAGTGTCGATGGGTCGCGAAAGCCTACTTCAATTCTATCTCGTATGTCAGGAATGAATGTAGCCATCACCCATCCTGATTTTCTTCATTCTAGGCTTGAGTGACAGAAAACAATCCAGGATCCCTCGCAACTCTGTCGCAGAGCAACAAAGTCCTGATCCCCGAATTGAAGTTACGACTGCTGTAAACAAAAAGCTACACCCTCGGGCCACCTCTTTCGTCTCGTCTCGGTCTGCGCAGAAAAGGGATCACGCAGCTGAGAAATGGTTTACAGATGTCCGAGAAGTTGACATCGATAATGTGAACCGGCGCAATGGCCTCGAATCACTACCCCGCAAAAAACGCGCTATTTTCGAGTCTCCGAAACAGCATGAGATGAGGCCGAGCACGGATCTAAACGTGTTGTTTGCTTCCACTCCTACTCGCTCTGCTCTGTCGTTTCGACTGCAGACTAAGAAGGAACTGGGCGGCGACTACGCAAGCTACCTTCCAGAAGGACTCCCTGATCCATATCGGCTCCCCATAGACTATGCTCGCTCGGTTCTTGGCCGAAACAGGCACATACCGTTAAATGCCCAAACAGGTGCCTTGAATCTCATCGAGGAATCCATTCGGGGAAGGTCAACTAGGCAGGGTAAGTGGGCTTCCTCGATACTCGCTCAACTCTAATTTGATCTAAACTGTCGTGTAGCTATTTAGACGTCTTTCAGCTTGCTTCGTGATCCTCCGTCATTGATAGACTGAAATAGGTATAAAATACGTGAAAACTAAGTGTGCGAAGGAGCCCTTGCGGGGAGTAATGTAGGCGTTGAAGAGGGCTCGGGTAATGGTACAGAAGGTACAGCGAGATCTGTGGTCCCGTCACTGACAATTGTCGGTGAACGTGGCCGAATCCACTCCGGAAGCTCAAAGTCCCTGACTTCCTCTATATTCTGCGGGACCTTGGTGCCAAACGCAGTCACGTGCCTTTGCGTCTTCCTCGCGTTCGGTGTGGCTTGACTACGAAGCGCCCATTGCATAAGCACACATGGTTCACCCTTCGATGCAGTATGATGCGGAGGCTTTGCAGCATGTTCAGGAGTCCCAACGGAACTGGGAGATTGGGCGTCATCAATATGCGATGCCCGGTAGCGTTTGTAGGGTCGGTCAGAACACAATGATAGTGTATCCGACGAAACCATAGAAATTGGCTTCATGGGCGACAAAGGAGTATGTACAGTGTTCGAATTGGCTTCAGGAGAGCTTACTTGGTGGAACGGGAGACTGCTGTGATCCTTGTTAAGGGTTTGGGGGACCTTGATCTTTAGAATGATTGAAGGAGCATTTGGCTTCGCCAAAGGTTGGTTCGGCAATTCGCACCCTGTTGAACTAGACTCTTCTGGACTACGCGGTTCAGGAGCTTGCAGATTCGTGCTATTCGACCTGTTTGCACTTTTAAGATCTGCGAGTTTTTTGTCCGATGGGAGCAGAGTTCGGTAACGCTCCTCCAGAATGGAAGCAACTTCAAGCATCTCTTGTTGGCGTCTCTCCCCTTCGTCGAGGATCGGAATGTCATTGGTCTGGGTACCAGATAAGCTAACTCCCGATCTGTCCTCGTCTGCTGTGGGTGGTTGGGAAAATGACGCAGCAGGCAAGCCGAGGAATGCAGAACCATCCATGACTTTGAGCTGTTCGATACGTTCCTTGAGTTTATATTGCTCATGCTTCAACTTCTCCTTCTCGCGCAGCCGTTGGCGCTTCTCAAAAATTTCATATTTTCGATGACGCTTCTCGTACATTGCATCGGATGTGTCTGCGTTATCCTGCTGAAAATAGCCGGAGCGAACATGAGCATACGTCATACAAAAACTGGATGTGCGCACCTCTCCCGACGACCGGGGCCTGAAACGCCCACCGACTGTCGCGTCCTCCGATAGTAAAGTAAATTCGGGAGTCTGGATATCCAGTTGTTCGCGATAGGCCTTTATGACATCAGCCCGGTCGAAGTAACGCTGGTTGGCAAGAGTATTGAGTCCAAAGCTCGCCGACTTGTGCGAGGGATGGAGCAGCGCGGAATTCGTTGTCAACAAGAAGGTCGTATCGGCAGGGATGAGAGGCTCATTGTCAACTGTAACTGAACATGAGCACGAAGCAGCAGGGAGATCGTAAGCACGAACATCGACGTTTTTGAGCATCCAAAATCATAAGGTCTACGTCACAGCTTCCTATCCCAGGGCCACCACGACGAGAACGTGTGGGCAGAACACGTTTCTGACGAGGACGTGAAGTTGATGGATGGAGTGCGTCCGTCATCATGGACCGTCTTCGGCGCTTGCCAGTGGTGATGCTTCCACAACGCTGACTATCGTCGTTGGCCGACGAGTGCAGCGTTCAAGTCAAGATCGGGGATGATGACTGACGCCAGTGGGTCACAGGACAAGTAATTCGTCGTATAGCGGAGGCACTTAAGGCAGGTTGTGGACCGCGTTAATGGGGACAATGGTATTCACGCCCATGTCCATACACAATGTCACACATGGCCAAGTACCGACACTACCATATACTACAGTTACTGTACTGGACTTTGACACCACGTTCAAAAAAAGTCTCGTTACTAACTTCCGTCAGATTCGTCACCAAAAATTGACTTCAAGCTTGCATCAGGGACGGACGAGCCCTCGACGAACAGCCAACCGTCAGCGCTTAGAGCATGAATGGCTTCCGTGATTCTCCCCTTTGGCACCAGCACATAATCGGTATTCCTAGGTTGCTGTATGTAGCTTGAAATGCAGTTGCAACCCTAAAATCCTACTCACCAAGTAGAAATAACAAATACTGGGATTCCAGCATTTTTTAGAGGCGTTGTAAATGCACAAATGACGCCCGTTAGTTCTATTTAATTACCCGATCACTACACAGGGCAAACATGGTCAGGTGAGTTGTACGAACCAAATTCCATAGGACCCGCTATCTTGATGCATTTCCAATCCCCCTCATCCTGCTCGGCCTCGGATACAATAGAAATCTCTTCTGCCGTTCGAGTAATCGAGATGATTCCCGTTGTAGTCTTGGGTGCATTCAGTTTCCTGAGGACTTCGGGAAGTATTTCATCTGTGGAAGCATATTGTTTGACGGAAAATGACTGTCTCAAAACGTTTAAATGAAGACACGGATGACTGATGGGAGGAGCCATGTCGATCCAAGTGAGGTCCACGGGATCTGGCTGTGAGTTTTTACTAAGACCGACTCTCACAACTTCGGCAATTGTGCACACAGCAAACATATCGACATTTCATTTAGCACCTTCCGTACATGGCCAGAAATACACAATATCAACCAGTTTTCGGGGGGTACTGAACACCTGTAGAAGGACAAGAGCTGGATGAAGGGGAATCTAAACAATCATCAATACCACGGTCCTGTGTGAAAAAATAAATGTACCTACTGATGGGAACAAATGTGCCATCGATGACCGATCCCTTTAGGCTGAAGTACCAGCTAATCTCGCTCAAAGCTCCGTCGTCGCAACTCAGTTGTGGAGTATACTGGAACGAGATAATTTTAAACACGGGCGCCGTGTTGTAAATGTGTACTTACACCTCCGGAACCTGACTCAAGCGCCGCAAGGATGTCCGACAAGGAATAGGTTTGAGACGTGGAAGGTGTGATACCGGCGTTTGCCAACCAAGTGTATGTAGGAAGAGTCTGGAACAGTGAGATAATTGTCTCGCAGTATGCCACAGCCTTCAATACGGATTCAGCCTTGTGCATAATCCCTGGGTTATTTGCAACATACCTCTGCTCCCTCGGGACTACCAGATGGGAGGCAAGAAGGTTCGAGTGTGCTGTCGAGTACCAGAGGTCAGGGAAATACGGAAACGGATGCACTATTGATGTGGTTTCTACCTGAAGCACGTGCCATGTGTCAACCATTCGTGCTGGAAGGATATTAGCAATTATGCCTACGTTTATTTAGATCACGACTTACATTCCAGAGTTCCTCGCTGGTACCATCGTCGTTCAACCAATATTGTTCCATGTACTCCAACGTAGAAGTAGCGCCCTGATCTGTGAGTAACTGGCCATGCCAGTGGGGTTACGTCGATGCTCTGCGGGGAAGCTAAAAGCTTTCATACCGTGTAAATATCATAGTCACGTGATGGATCACAATCCTCCAGGTATGTGCCATTGCAACTATTGACAGAGGTGGTTAATAAGCACGAGTATTTCTCTGGTGACAAACGCACTCATCATTCCACAATCCTGACGACTACATGAGATTCGGAATGCATTTATTTTCCAGGGCTACTACTCACCGTGGATGGTCCAACTATCGGCAGGGCTCCCAGCAACATCGGTGTCCCAGAACTTCGGTTGTCAGCTACAAGGGAGCATGATTACGAAGAGAATACCTGAGTTTGCAGTAACTGGCCCTATAGTATAAACATGATAGTCAGCAGAGGTGTGGCCAGGACGTGCAAAGAAACATACACCCGGATACTCAGTACAGCACGTGTTGGACGGTGCAGTGCTAGTCTGACAAGAGGCCACACCGGAGGTGGAACAGCCAGAGCTGAGGGCCTGCGACAAGTGGAGAAGTTGAGCTAACAAGACGAAGGAGAGGATCATTCTGAACTGGATACGTACAAGCTACCTCAAGGCCCTGTACTTATACCGTGGGGATCAATATCATCTGATAATGGCCCAAGGTGTCTTGCTCAAGTTCGGTTCCGCAGGCACTGATGATGGGAGCTTCTTGTGAAATCAAGTCAGCTGTCCATGTGCTACTAGTGCATCTCTTCCCGCGCGCAAGCGACGGCCCGTATAGCACATGTCTTCCCGGGCAATGTGCCTCGAATGAGTGCGGCCGAAATGGAGATTGCCTATCAAATTCGCAAGGAAGACGAGTGGAAACTTGGATTTCTTTGTCGAACCATTTCCGCAATATTTGTCAACCGCGATAATGCAGGCAGTTAAATGCTTGCCATTCAATCCAATTCGATCTGGACTACAACGGTCTATATGCGTCCTCTTCACTTTTAGCACCTGTGCTACTTTGCATTGTCCACGTGTTCGCCCAATGTGGCGATTGATGCCCATGGTCGTTAGGGTTCTGAGGAGCACATGGAACCATGACTCCGGATGGCAAATTGAGTCCAAATGCAGATGCAAATCGAGGGTTAATGTGGGGCTGGATGAAAGGTTGTCGGTAATTTTGGATATAGTTTGCCTCGGGAGAGAACCATGCATTAGAAGCCGGTTGAACGTGAGGATAGGGTGTAGTCACATCCGCAACGTGCTCATACCCTGTCGCACGTTCGATCATCTGCGAGGTCGCAGGAAGTTGCTGATATGCATTGGGGTCCTGCGTTCGTTGAGATGCAGCAGGCTTATGGTGGTATTCTCGCCGTGAGGTCCTCGGTTGGTGATTCCGATCTCCCCTCCCCCTTGTACCTCGTCTGGCAAAACGCCCGCGGGATGCCTTAGGACTGACCTCTCCACTCTCTCGATTCGCCTCTCCAACTTTAGTGTCCGTTTCCACACGGGGTATACAAACATCTGAAGCGGGAACATCAGCATATGGATCGTCATATGGTACAGGTGATGGTCGCGACGGCCGTGTAGCATGATAGTCATCATCATAAGGTCCGTGAGCATCGTATGGGTTGGAACCACGATAAGTGGTCTGAAGCATATCGTCGGCGTGGACGCGAGATGGTCCGGGGGTAGAGTGTCTAGAGGATGATACAGAACGTCCCCGCCTACAACAAAGCATTAGGGAGAATTATGAACATTGTCATCACCCTCACCTTCTTTTGCGCTCTGCTTTGAAGGCGGCCTCCTTTTCGTCGTCCGAGAATTCAATCTCGTCATCTGCGGGTTCTTCGTCATGGATATTACTGGCATCGCTGCCACGTAAATTTTTGAGTTGGTCTACGAACACAAAGTGACTTCGTTGTGGGACATGGAAGACTTCACGAGACAACCAAATTTTGTCGGTATTCAGCGGATAATGTCGGTTAAATATAACCTGATAGAGTGGTTGGGATGTTGGACCGAAAGTCTCATATATCTGGTACCGCAGGGAAGAGTTCGCATATAACTGTGTATAAAATGAAGCGACTCACATATCCAAGAACTTTTCGATCTTCAAATACAAGCAAGGACTCGGCATCGAGAGCACGCTTGGATAAGGAATTCATGTGATCCACAGGGAGACCCTTCACAATCACAATGTTCCCGACAATGCTCATAACCTCTCCGACTTTCTCCAGTGTGTCAAATGATTCAACTTCGGAAATGGTGGGGACCATGATATTTGTTTCGACAATCTCGTTCTTGGTCTGGAGGTAGCCAGGAGCTTGCGTCGCGCCTGATTCTTCATCCTCAATGTCATCTGCTTGTATTTGTCGCTCGTGTTCTCCAACAACAAGCCCACCCTCCGAGCCAGGAGAGGAACTTGAGTCCGAGTCTGAATCCGAATGCGATTCGGAGTCTGACGAGGCTCTAGCGATAGAAGTTGAGTAATATACCATTCGATAAAATAATATAGGATGCTCACACCGACATTCCACTCTCTTCATCTCGAGGAGCGAGATCTGCCTCTACCTCGTCTTCACTTTCCGCTTCACCATCTGTGCTGGCGATGGAATCGTCGCTGGAATCCAGTGAATCTGAACGATGCTTTGCAACGACAGTGGGTGGAAGATCTCCTATTATATCTTGGATGAGGAGCAGGTCTTGAGGAATGGTAGAAGGAACTTTGAAGTCGAAGTCCATTTCAGAGAAGTCGTGTAAGTATAGTACTTACGGGTCACCTTAGGTAGATGGAATATTTTTGCGTCACGTGAGCAATTTACGGTGAAGATTTATCCAGTCAAGCTTCTCACTCAATCTTCGACAAGGGCTCCGTGTTATGCTGCTGCTTCAGACTGCTACACGAGAATACAAGCGAACGTTGTTGACGGCTTGCACCCCAAAACTTTCCTTGTATTCTACTGTCTCTAAACCCTCGTTACAGTTGGTTGCTCAGCTCCGAAAATTGACAGAAGTGCCAATATCCAAGGCTCGGGAAGCACTGAGTGCAAGCGGAAACGACCTAGATGCTGCATTGGACTGGTTGCAGCAGGATCTAGCCACTTCCGGCGCTCAAAAAGCCGCCAAGGTTGCCGGGCGCGAGGCTCGAGAAGGACTCGTTAGCATTTCCGTGCTCTCTGCGGGAAGGTCATCCTCAGCGCTAGTGAATGGTGGCGGAATCCGGGGAGCCATGGTCGAGTTGAACTGCGAAACTGATTTTGTCGCAAGAAACGAACTATTCATTCAACTTGCTGCCAACATTGCACACACCACTGCCTTCCTTGCAGAACACGCTGATTCATCGAATTTCATCCAACCTTACCCATTGCACATCCTTCATGACGCCCCTCTCCTTTCACAAGGGAATTCAGATCTTCGACCACCCTCTACCGTATCCAACTCCATTCAGGATCTAATTGCAAAAGTCGGCGAGAAGATATCGCTGAAACGGGCTGTTGCCATAGTTCACAATCCTCTCGCATGCCACACTGGAACCGTGGGGTTACAGTTAGCTTCCTATTCGCATGGATCCTCCGGCTCTCATGGCCGTATTGGCTCACTTGCTGTGCTCGCGCTAAAAGCTCCAGATCTTGCGCATCGTCTCGCCTCAGAAGACTTTTCGCAAGACACGGAACGACTCGGACGTGCCATCGCTCGCCAGATCACTGGTTTCGAGACTTTGTCCGTCCAATCCACAGCAGATGAAACATCGTTGTACAATCAACCATTCATGGCTGCCGGTGGACAACTTAATGTTGGTACTGCGTTGCGCGAATGGGGTCGTGAACGTGGGATGTCAAAGGAAGGCGAAGGAGGGGTCGAGGTTCTGGAGTTCGCCAAGTGGACAGTGGGGGAAGATGTTTAGTTCTTCGGACTTCATTGATCACGAAGACACTGCCATTGAGCAAACTGTAGTGACGTTATCTAACGTGCGTTCCTTTCGATGACTCTATAGCTCAGTGGTAGAGCATACGATTGCAGATCGTGCGGTCCCGTGTTCGAACCACGGTGGGGTCTTTTTTTTTTTTTTTGCTTTTTCTTTCTCGTTTGAGCGCATAGTATCGTGTACGTCGTGTACTAGTATGTAATGATGCTCGTGCATTGACTCCATAGCTCAGTGGTAGAGCGTACGATTGCAGATCGTGCGGCCCCGTGTTCGAACCACGGTGGGGTCTCTCGTTTTCCTGTGTTTCTATTTTTTTTTTTTTCCTTCCATCTGTCTCGACGATATCCTTTTCTATTGCTTTCTTTTCGACTGTATTTACGATGCTTCTCTTAAAGTCTGAGCCGTTTGCGTAAATAAAACTGTCTGACGTAAGCAATTACTCGGCGTGCGGCGTGCGCAGTCACTCCACAACTTGTAAACTGGCCATGAAGAAGGCGGCAGGTTCAGTCATTCGCAATGGCAAGGCGCGCCTGCACCAACAACTATCCCAATCTTCCTTGCCGTCGTTGCAACTGACTACGCTTCCGAACAAGATTCGCGTTGCGACAGAGTCGACTCCCGGTCATTTCTCTTCGGTCGGGCTCTATATCGATGCTGGGTCGCGCTATGAACTGCCGTCGACATCAGGAGCCAGTCATTTCTTAGACAGAATGGCCTTCAAGGTGAGCCTGTTCTGCTACAAGATTTTTGTTTATGCCTTACAGTAAAACAACTCACAGTCGACACACTCTCGCTCTGAAGTCAATATGGCTGCGGCAATGGACCAACTCGGAGGTCAAATCATGTGCTCGTCTTCCCGAGAATCCATCATGTACCAATCATCTCACTTTGACCAAGCAACTCCGCTCTCTCTCTCTCTGATATCGGACACCGTCCTAAATCCTGCTTTTCTTTCGGAAGAACTGGAGATCCAGAAGGACGCTGCTCTCTACGAAATTCGAGAACTCAGTAACAAGCCGGAAATGATACTCCCCGAAGTGCTTCATGGTGTTGCATACGGTGGAAAGGGCCTGGGAAACCCGTTGGTCTGCCCGGACGAACGCATCGGTCTTGTCACTGGTGATCTGCTCCGTCATTGCATCT